>DF244117.1:0-27454 GCA_000507305.1 Breviolum minutum Mf 1.05b.01 | reverse complement strand
TTAAAAGAAAAATATTATATAATTATAAGTTTTTTTATCAAGAAAAATATATATTATATTTTATCTAAATATATATTATTATTATATGGAATTTTATATTAATTAATTTAGAATCAAAAATTTTAATTTAAAAAAATTAAGGGTCCAGAAAATTTCCAGAAATTTTGGATAAAAAAAGAGTCTATGATCTTTTTTGATTTTTATGTTGCGTGGTGCGATATTTTGGAGGGGTATATGGTTGGTGTTTATTGCAAGGCCAAAAATCTTGTAAGGCCAGCCCGAAAAATTTGCCGCAGGATTAGGATATTAGCCTTGAAAATGATTGGTCTCGTGCTCGATTCCGGCCTCTAGTGGGCCTTATTCTCTGATATACCTGTATCCGGCGGTTTGTGGCTGGCTAACTATATTTGTAGGTCACTGGTTGCCTGATTATTTGGTTGCCTAATCATGAGGTTAACTAATTGGGTCGTATGTGGTTGGCCAGCCATGTGCCTGGCGGTATGCTGTGGCTGCGTAGCCATAAATCTGATTAATTGGATGGAATGCGATTGATTAGCCATATGATTGCCTTGGCTACCCGCCGCGACTGTTTGGCTCACTAGACGGCTGATTGCTAGCTGTTAAATGGCTGGCTGGCTAAGTGTCTGGCTACCTAAATAGTTGGCCACGTGGCTGGGTGGCTACGTGATTGGCTGGTTGGTACCTCTATGGCTATCTGGCTGGTTGTTTATATGATTGCAATATTATGATGCTCGTTAGAGGCTAACTAACTATGGGACTGGGTAGCTATGTAATTGACTAGGCATATCTAACTAATTAGGCAGGTGTGTGATTACCTAGCTTGGTGGCTGGCTGGCTGCCTATATATGTAGTTGGCTGGCTCCTTGTGATTGGTTGGCTGGCTAGCTGTCTAACTAGCAGGCTGCCTGATTCTGTATCCGGCTGGCAATGTGCTCTGCGGCTGATTGGCTAGCTATGTGGCCTGACTATGTAGCTGGCTAGTTGTATGATTCTATGATTATTATGGCGCAATGGCTCCCGGCCTCGTACCTGGCTGACCCGGTGGCTACCTAGCTGTGTAGTCGCGTGACCACGAGGCTGACTAATTATAAGGCTGGGTAATATGCGGGTGATATCGGTTGCTAGTCATGTGGGTGGCCTGGCTACCGGCAACATGGCTGATAGCAGGATGCCTGGCTGGCTAGGATACCTATATGGCTGGTTGTTAGATGGCTGGCTAGCTAGGTGTGTGGTTGCTTAGCTCGATATTGGTTGGCTAATTATGCGGCTTGGTGGCTATATGGCTGCTTGCTGGCTGGCTGGCTATTGGGGCTGGCTTGCTAGGTCGCTGGTTGGCTGGCTATTAATCTAGCTGTATATATGGCCTTACAGCCGGTTGATCCAATGATTGGTTCTAGCTATGTTGGATGGTTATGTGGCCTGGCTGGCCTTGCGGCTAGCTAGCTATAATACTGAGTAGCTTTGTGGCTGGCTAACTATTTGGTTGAGTGATTATGTAGTTGTTTTCTATATGGCTGGCTGGCTAGTTTGTTGGCCGGCTATCTTGCCGGCTGGGTTCTATATTATTATTTCGCTGGAATATTATATATTTATTTATTTATTTGACTAATTATATGGAATTTAATTAATTAATTTCTAAAACCTTGTCAAATAATCGGTAACAAACCATTTATCACTTATAATTTAAAGCAAATAAATAATAAGAGATTATTTATAATTTATTTAAACCAAAAATTAATAGGATTGCAAAATAATATAATTTGATTTATTAAATATAAGTAATAAAATACATAAATATACCATTTCTAATAAAAATATAATATATATGAATTATATANCTAAATTATATTTAAAAAAAATATAATTATATTATTTAATAATATATTATATATATATATATATTAAATTTAGGTTACAAATTGTATTTTAATGACCTTCCATATTGATTTTTAATCAAATATATAATTTCCTAATCTATCAAATTTATTTATGGAATTATCTAATATTATTATAAATATTGAAATATGTATGTATATATATTTATCTTTGATTTTTGTTCCTTTCCCTTCTCCCTCTTTTCTTCTTCCGATTTATATATTTGTTTTTTTTTCCAGAATTTATTAAATGGAATCCAAATTGAAGATATTTGTGCACGAAAATGGTGCTGAAAATTGCCCCCAGAATGGAATATATATCAGAGCAATGAATATAATTTAAGAAATGTTAAATCAATTGCTTTGTCTCAACAAAAGAGATCTGCTTGCACGTTGCCTATCTTTACTGAATGCATACAGGATTCCAGGCTCAACTAAAATCGCATTACCAAACAGTAAACTCTCCAATCCAAGGGCTGATCTCTTGAAACCGCAAACTGGAACACCATTTCTACTAGAATCATCAGGGGACAAACGGGAGGTGCTGCTTAGTCTGCACCCGTTGTCCCCCCCAAGCATGTAGGACTGCAAATTGGTCACAGAGCTTGGCTAACGTCCAAGTAATGTAGCCTGTTGATTGCGGGATCTCATCATGTCCTGAGCCGAAAGGGAACTATCTACACAGCTGCCAGGTGTGAAGTTTTTATCGCACCTTCTTCCCTTGGATGTAAGCAGCTTCACGACTAGGATACGACTCCTGGCGTCCACAAAAATTCAACGGCAGGTGTAGGAAAAGCTAAGGAAACACGTCATCTTCACAGAAATCATGTTTCAAACATGCCCAGCATCACATCCATCAACACAAAAGGTGCAGCACCTTCAGCCTGGAAGCCGAGGCAAAGTTGGAATGTCCTTTTGGATTAATGACTTCGGAATCGTAGGTGACTTGAAGATAATGAAAGGACTCAAGGCCTCCCATTTTCCTGATATGTATTAGTATTGTTACTTGGTGACATGAATGTGTTGTCATCATGTCCACCCTTATTTCTCTGGTTTGACAGGGATTGTCCCGCAAAGTGTCGTCAATCAAAACTCACTAGCTCTCTTGGCAACATGGCCCGCTGGTTGATGTTGGTCATGACGTGATTCAACGCTTCCTCCGCAGCTGATTTATTTGATCGCTTGGTTAACACATAACGCAACACAGCACTTCAAATTCGACAGAAGAAGACGGTTGGAAGATGTTGACAAGAAGTCTTTACACATCAAAGAAGTGAAACCAAATTCATATTGCTGCATCCAATCCTTGCCCTTGAGGAACTCCTTCTTGACCTGGCAAAGAGTTGCACAAAAAGGGGAAAAAAAACATGACAGCTTTGAAGTTGACCAAATCACATGCCTTTGACATCCTTGAAGTTGGAGTGCAACAAATGTCAAAATCGGCCAACTTTCCGATGGCCAGAGGGAACTATTCACATCCTCAAACCCTCACAGGTCAAATCCTCCAGGATCTCTTGTCCTGCAGGATCTCTAAGGCAACTGGAGCAAATCACCCTATGGGTGCAGCATTACAAAGGCCCAGCGTCGCCGTCAAGAGCTGTTCACATGTCAAAGGTCTGAGGGGGAGATCTACTTTGGCCGTGCACATCTCAAACCGATGTGATGCGCGGTGCTATCAGCGGTCAAGTGATGACGAGCACAATTGCGATATCTCCAGCCTTAAGCGAAGATCATGGCGCAAATTTATATACAGTACTTCTATGTCTGTCACAGGTCAACATCCATAAATACAACCGGCAGTTGCTTACTTGCAGTTGGAGCGCAGTATGAATGGTGGCACATAAATGATCCACCTTTCTTGATTTTTTCCTCAGCTGACAAATCTCAAGGCAACTGATGAGATTGGAACCTCTGCTACCTAAGCTGATACAAAACATCAGTGTTATCCGCAGTCAGTCCCTCCCCCGTTAGCATTGAGCCAACAGAAACGTATTGATCCTGGCAACTTCATAATATACTTTTCCTATGTCTGGTTCACCTTGGCCATTCGACATCAACTCGTGCTTAATTCCAAGATGCAAACGCTCCAGCAGGATCTTTTTTCAGATAGCCCATTTCTACCTCAGGCCGTAGAGAAAACTGAAGAACAAACTTGTCAAATTTCAGGCCCGCAAAACTTCAGATATCAAGAAACAAGTATTTACTCTACTGATGTCTGAGGAAGAAAAACAAAATGTTTCGAAGAAGAATGCAACTATTTTTTTCAGCCCAAACTCAAGCTCATCAAGTTCTTCAATGCTTGGACCAGTTGGATCCACAAAGCCAGTAGCTTGATTCTCTTCTGTCAAAAAATGCACTGGGCTGAACCAATCGCTGGTCCATTCCCAAACGTTGCCCACCATGTTGTACAATCCCCAGTCCTCAATAGGAAGACACAACACAACAGGCCCTGTGTCTAAGGCAGAAAAGGTGGACAATCAACAAATGCATTGAAACTCTTATTCTGTCAGGATCATGGATTTGCCTCATTTCCATTTCATGAACCTTAGTTCTGGGCGGGTAGCTTTTCGGGGACTTGGGGTTTCACTTTCAGACTTTCAGCTCAAGGGTCGTTTTGAGGACCGTAAGCATCCACTGGAGCAGTTTTGATGTAACCATCTTCAGCCGTATTCGATGTTGGAAATTTACCTTGCCAAATATTCATCCTGTCAAAACTTTGAACATAAAAAAAGCCAACCTTGAACAGCACGGAACATCACTTGACGTACACACCATGGATGTGCCATGGTAACTTGCTGGCTACGTGAATTCACTGAATTCCTTAAGTCTCAGCCCTGATCAATACAAACGGGAATCCCCTCAAACATCCGATATGATCTGATAGATTATGAATACGCTGTGATCATATCTTGGCAAAAATGTCTTTTTCTTGGGAAAATGCGTCCTGAATCGGCCAGCATCTTCGCTCTCATTGCCATACCTTGGACGAAGGGTGATGGGTGAAAGGTTTTGAGGTACGGATTTCAAACACTGAAACCGGGTCACATGGTATCGCCCCAAGGGTAGTACATGCCTTCCAGTCCTCCCCGAGCAGCATATTCCCATTGTGCCTGACATGATGAAAATCTGGAGGTCAGTCATGAGAGTCATCAACTTCAGCTACTGAGTGGAACCTTATCATGTAACACAGAAATCTCAGAAGTATGCAGTTCTTTCCTTGAGATTATCCCCTTATACCCCTTTTGAATTGACAACCAACGAATGCAAACAGCAAACCAAATGCATCTATGGCCACCTCTGTGGGAAGGGTTGCATTTCGCCAATGGCAGTAGGCATTTGCATCATTCCTTAGTTGGCCATCGGCCACCGACCAAACCACCTCTGAAGATCATTAATGATGAATCTGCAGTTCTATACATTTAAAACATAATATAGCATCCACATACAAACTGTTCTTCAATCCTATCATCTGGCCATCTTTAAAACTCTCACCGCCCCCCCCCCCCCAGAAAAAAAAATATCCACATCAGAATCCACATCTAAATGCAACAAGTTGCCATGAGATATGAACTGCTGGATGCATCCAACGATCTCCAAATCGACTTTTGGGTGGTTCCAGGCCACTATCGAAACCTTCAGGCTGTCGCCAGGAAGCGTTGGGAACCGGCAGCCACCAGGGCACAGCATCTACCTGGAAATCCAGGTCTTCCATGGTAGATCTCATGTTGGATGATCCACGGCACTCAAACACATCAGGCGAAAACAACACCATTGCGCAACATAATTGCTGTGACAAAAGCAGGGCAAACCAAGAATGCAAACCTGAACCGAGAAGGCAAAATGAAAGCACCTAGCCTTTGCCCAATTTTCTAAGAGCCCCCAACAAAGGCAAACCTTTTTGGGCAATGCCATGGAAATCACCCGACCTTCTTGTCAATACTCTGGGAAACAGCCTCGGACAAATATAGCTCTGCAACGAAGGAATCTCCCAGCCGTTCAGCATCTGTTCTGAAGCCCGTCTCGTCCACAAATTCTTTGAACTTTGCATTACCTTGGAGGTCCAAGCGAGTCAATGAGTCAAAGCCACCTATTTTCTATTCGCTGTTTCTCAGGCCAACATGTTTTTTTTTTGCAATTGTTTGCATAGCATGACCTGCAATTCAACAACAACAAAACAGATCAAAAAAGCAAAAAACTACAAAATTTTACGGAGAACTTTTTGATGAGTGTCTGACTTCAAACTGGTCCAAGTAGAAGCCAGACATACGCACTGGCCTTACTGGTCCCTCACCATCCTCAGGGAGGATGAGCGGTGGCACGTGTTCCATTCCAGAACTTCCCATCTCCCCACCTGTGGAAAATGGACTCGTTCTTTTCGATCGCCCATCAAAAAGCAACCTGGCGGTATCTCCACCATCTCATCATTGTGCCTCCGTTGGGAAAACGCCCAGAAAGATATCCCTTGAACTGCGCGTGTGATTCTAAACCCTGCCCTTCCGCCCACGTCTTTTTAAGGGTCATCAATCTTCGTCATCACTCCTATTTCTACCCTTTTTGTTGAACTTGTTGAACTTGTTGGGTTTTGGACCCTGCCTCTGCCCCAAGATGGAAAGCGACCAGGAACTCGAAGGACTTTCACGAACATCACCTCCACGGCTCAAGGATCCACATCCACAGGACTCCTTCGAAGCATGGCTTCACGTAGTACAGGACACTGGACACCCTCTTTTCATGAAGGAGAAACAGCTTAAGATTATGAAACCCTTTCATTCTGACCATCCAAACAAGTCTTGCAAGTCACTCCTGTGGCTGACTAGCATCTGAATGGCAGAGTTCATCCTTCCAAGTGCATCAAAACATCAATGCCATCAAAGATTTGCATCCGAAGAGGTTTTACAACTTGGAATGCCCCACTAGTCATTGTGATGTTTGAAGACATCTTCTGTGGTTTTACAAGTGGTATCATCTTAATGAACAAGTGCTTGCTCAGAGCTTCGTGGACCAGTGAAGGTATAACAGTAGTTTAGTCTCATCATCGAATCGACCCCACTGTGCTCACATGCAGTGTCCACATCTTCAGACCTTGACTGAACCCCACTGGCAACGTCACTTGCTGCAGCTCTTTTCATGTTTTGCTGGGCGCAATGGTGAAAATCGGTATTTGAAGAATATCTGACATTTCAATTGCAACACTTGTTACAAAGTGTAACCAAGTCAGTCCTAGCAAAGCTGCCCCAACCAGCAGTTGCGGTCGTGCTTGAAAAAACCTATCTATCAACAAGAAGGCAGTGACAAGCAAAATCCAACGCCAAGGCTTGTAGCTTTCACTACATACATTCGCCACCTGTAGATGCGACCTTAGTCAACTGAGCACCGTCAAGTTTGACGGAAAAATCCATGTAGATTTTCAGGTGCCGAAGAAACAAATCAACCGAAAATTAACAACCGGAAATTAAACTGGCAAAGGCTAAGGCGGCTAAGGTACGCAAGGATCAGGAATGAGAAGCCAAGAAACCAGAAAGATACACGTAAATCCACGTCTGCTGGTTGCAAACCGCCCAGCATCCAATATCCAATTCCGAGGTGCAAACAAAACGGCAGAGTCAAAGCCATAGCAGCACCAAAAGGTCGAACTTTTCGACGTAGTTCCTTATGTACTGAGACGATGTTTCCCAGAACCGTGAAAAATACACAGATCATATAGAAACTAATCATAGCTTCTGCTCTGGACATACCAAATGCAAAGTATGCATTCCAAAGGTAAGTGGGATCACTGGACAGGGCAGTGACCACATAGCTAGCACACACAATCAACACCCCATCGGTTGGACCGTTGAAGGCACCCAAATAGAGGGATCCAGTGAAGTGTTCTTCCCATGTTGCATAAAAGAAAGGTGTGGAGGTTGCAGTCCACACTGCCAGGCATGCCCAGGTGGAGTTGTGGTTTCCAAGCTGTAGCAATGCCATAACATTTTGAGAAGACAAGGCAATGTTTAAAGCATCCACCCCATGGTCTATGCAGAGACCCAGGGCAGAAGAGCTGTTGGTTCTGCGGGCCTGCTTGCCATCGATATTGTCCAATGTTTGATATCCAAAAGTGCACACAGCCAATACCATCCAAACCCATGATGGACATGGATTGCTGAATGTCGGAGCATACAAGCACACCAACGCATAGCCTGCTAGAGACAGAGCTAAACCAAGCAAAGTTATCACGTTTGGAGCCAGCCATGGTGGCATGTAGCTGACAAGCTTCTCCGCAAGGGGTGAACAGAAGTAAATGTACATCAAAGAATTGTCACTTCCGGAATACTTGTATCCAGGTAAATGCTTCCTGCCATGGGCAGAGATATAGCACCACTCACTGCCCATTGCAAGACCGAGCAGGGAACCCATGCAGTGTTCCCAAATTCCTTACAAAATCCAAACATTTACATCATGTACAAATACAACATGTGGAAACACCTACCGACATGAACATGAATTATATATGAATGAACCTGGAGAGACTTGCTGGGTTCAAGGGTTGGGTCAACGGAATGGAAAATGCGAGGATTCCAGAAATTTGGTCTGCTGAATTGCGTGGTTTCAAAAGATTTTGGGCCTTGCCAGAAAGATACGCCCCAGTAAATATGCATTTGTATAGATGGTTAAAACTACCCTCCTCCAAGACTCCAAAGTATCAGTGTGCCCTATTTTCTTGGCTGCCGTTGATAACGTTGATAGTGCTTGCCCGGCAATTTTTGCCAAAAGATCCAAAACGGTTGGCAGTGCTGCAGATGAATCAATACCACTATAGTGACCTAGTGGCCTGGTGTGTGACTTTGTCTTCTTGCTTTGCAAGCCCAAAAGGTACCACAAAACTGCTCCGATGAATGGCGCAACGCAATCGGACAAAAGACAGTGTCATGTTCCAAAGCTTCACCATGGACATCACCAACGCTTCACAATGACATGTTTTCAAAACTTGCACCTGTGAACACTCCTCTGCCAAGCTGAGACCCTTCAAGCTGCCTAACATCCAAAAAGGCGACCGAAAACGATAAGAAAAATCTCAGAAAATATATATCTTCAAATGTCATCTGTTCAAACGCACTTTTTTCGAAATGGGAGGCCCAACCTGTAAGGTACAACCATGGCAAGGCTCTTTTCGCCAGAGCGGTCATGGGACTCCAAATGTGTTTGCAGTACAACCAGTAGCTAGCTGTTGAGAAAAATCTGCCTAAGACGTGCAACGTTCTTGAACTTAGACCCACTAGACTAGGACCAGTCACATGATTTCTTTCAATCAGTTGTCAATTCTCTCAATCAGTTGTCAATTTCACAGGCTACGATGCTCCCAAAACATCAATCCATAAGACATGTGGCACTAGGAGCCTTCATATATTGGACTCCAAGCATATAGTAATACTGCGACATTTTTGTCTCGCTAATGCTGATGGTATTGTTTGACAGGATGCCAAACCTGCTGGACCACAGTGACAACGGTTCAAGCGAAGCAAGTCATTTTCTGAATCTCTACAGTTGTCCAAGCAGAACAGGCAGATTTTGCACTGGAACACATTTTTCATAGGTTTTTTACGACCTATGTTTTTCATCCCCACCAGCAACGTGCCAGACCCCAAAGACATCAAGACGCACCGTCTTCCAATTGTTGGAGCCGACCGCATCACTCATGGCTGTCACTGCCTGAACGGCTGGTGTGTGGTGGTCTTGGGCTATGCAACATGCAGCTGTAACGAGAGAATGACTTGGTGGCCCCAACCTTTTTGCACATTAAATGTTGTTGTGTTAATATGTTCAATCAAATTTTCAGGGGCTTCAACCCCATTTTTTCGGGGCGGTGCTCACACGTAGAAAACCCTCATCCTTCCAGCCTTCTGAAAGTTCCTGATATCATCGTTCCAGCCATCTTCATCTGCCTCGATGTTGGCACTCGCAAGCCTGAGCTTTAAAGACGAGCCATCTTGCTAGATTTTCCCCAGGTTTGGTTGACAAAAAGTTCCCCAAGTTCGAAATCAAACTTGTGATACCTACAAGTTTGGGGCACGTTAATAACACCACCATGGACCCATGAGTGCCTTATGCCTTCTGCGTCCACCTTGCTGGGGAGAATCCACAGCTTCCTGAGCCCCCTGGCTGATTGAAGGGAAACGTGATCTCAGAATCCAATGGTGACCTTATGAAGCCATCATTGAGGGGAAGGGCAAGTGACAAGTGCAACCAGCTACTTCAAATTTTGGCATTCAAACATCATGAATCCTTTCAACATCCATTGAAACTTAACCTATAAATTGCCACTGTGACAATGCAAAAAAGGCACACATAGGACCCTTCAGCAGTGGATCCAAGGGCCTTTCGGCATTGGCCCAAGTCCTAGAAAGTCTGAAGTTGCAACAACCAGGCAACGCCAAATAGCTGGTGTGAATATCTCAGAATCTCATCTCTTGCCGCTGGTGGTACCTTTTTTGCAACAGCCCCTCAACTGGTCGCTGCGCGCGATCGTAAGCTCCGAAGCATTGCTTTGGCCTCGTCCTGGACGTTTGGACCCCCAATGACGACCCATGCACTCGAGTACGAGTCCTCTCAAGGGAAACCTGGTGACATGCTTGGATGGTTTTCTGAGATCGTTTGATGTGATGTCTTTGCGGCTCCGTATTTGATGGCCGTTCAACAACTCCCCAAAAGACTCAATAAGGGATTGTGGAGCACCTTTCTTCCTCAATGCCTCAATAAACTCATCTTGTTGGTCATGAGGGTGGTAAATGACGATGGATAACTGCCTTGAAAATACAGATCCACCACTATGAACTCAGCTAATTGAATCTAATTACAAACCTTCAGAGAAAGTTCGCTGTCATCGAGACATAGTGGGTATTGCCAGTCACATATTCCTTATCACCCTATCTAAGCAACATGATTTTGAGTGAATGGGTAGATCAACCCCTCCTTTTCTGGGCTTTTTAAATTTTGACTCATCCAGTCATCCAGTCTCCTTCTCTGGCCCTGAGCTGTCAAGAAGTCGCATGGCATGAGCCTCAGCATCTTCTAAGTGGCCTTCCTCTGCAGCGAATGCCATGAGGAAGCGCAAGGCTTCCTGAGTTCAATCGATGATCCGAGTGTCAAACTGCATTTTTTTGGGAAAATCAGGTAGGAAGACAGCAACACCAAGCCAAAAAAGAAGGAAATGGATCAACATTCCACATCTTGATAATCTGATGGCCTATGACTTGGAGCTATCGCATTGAAAACAAAGGCAAGGCAAAATCAGGAGAACGAGGGTGGTGAAGACAGAAAGGTGACCAAAGAGAAGTCCAAGGAAGAGAAGAAAGAGAGAAACCAACCTTGAGTTTGCCCATACCAATCCGACCTCTTGTTTGCAATCAATCAAGGCATCGAATCAAAAAGAAATGCTTCTCCGAATATGGTTACTTCTCAACGACCTCAGTGAAGAATCTCGATTAACAACACATGATCGCACTCCACCACACCAAGTATCCACAACCTCAGTGGAGAGGCCCAAGGGTTGCAAAGGCCCTGCGGGCGGGGATGGATTTGCAACAGGACTCATGGCTGGAGAGTCAAAAAAACAATAAGCCTGCATCGCCGGGGCCATTCTGCTCAAGCATCTGGGTGTAGTAAGCTGCGGCTTGCCTTCAAGCTCCGCACTCTCTTTTAATGAGTCAAATCCCGAATCAAAATATGATATATGTGTTTCCGAATGTGGGTCTCCATGTCGTGACAAACATATTTCCTGTGTAGGAGTTCTTTCATTATACACAAAAATAGCCTGCTGACCATCCACAAATCCCCACCTCTTTTGCCCTAAATCCTTATGGAGTCTGGCCAAGCGCGGCAAGGCCATGCGTTCTCGGTCTCCACAACGGTGGGCCTTCTCGTAGCATCGCAAGGCCTCACCCAGCATGAATACCAGTTTGGGACCCGGATATGATGATAGGGCCGCCCCAACACAAATGGTGAAACCCTGCAAGTTGGTTGAATCGCGTGCCTCCACCTTTCGGCTCATGAGATCGTAGCATTGTGCCATGGCACACCACATGCGAGCATCCTCCGGTCGGAGTAGCATGGCTCGGCGATAGTAGAAAAGAGCGTAGTAATGAAGGCCTGGAAGCAAACACATTACTTCCAGCTCGGCCAACCAGCGCGGGATGAAGGTGATGAAAACCACAAACCCCAGCTACATTCCCGGAAGGTGCCCCACAAGGATACCATTAGAATCTCTGCTTGAAATCAAGGCTCTCAGAAGCTCGTAGGTTTGCCCCAAGCCATACCAGGCCCGGTAATCGCGCTGGTTGATGGTTACTGCAGTGCGATAAGCATCTATGGCCTGAACACCCATGCATCCGCCCGGTGGTTCCAGGTCAAGAAAACCTCTCCTACTCCACTTCCAGACAAGCAGCAGCTGGAGTGTTCTTCATCTCCATGAACTCGTGGCCCATCAGAATCCATGCCTGATTAGTTAAGAAAGCATGTTTTGAAGTAAGAACTGCTCATGTCATGGTGATACCAACATGGAATCCCAATCATCCCAGTCTTTGGGTCTGGTGCCGGAGTGAAGTGTCGATTAAGACTCAACGCTCTCCTCAGCAGGAGAAAAAGCAGGGGCAGTCATGGTCATCAATTTCAACTTCTTGGGTGCACCCCTGTATAGATTCATCCAACACACCAAAGTTATGATGTTTAAGACGTTTAGACAACATAAGGTCATCAAACAAGGTTCTGGAAGTAAACAACAGCTTTCTCATGCTCACCTTTCAGGCTGTAGTAATTGCCAATGATACTGCAAGCCTCTGGGGTGTACTTGTCAATCCTCAGAGCAGCAGGAAATTTCAAGCAAGTAAAACGGTCATTTTCCAAGGAAGTTTTGAGCATTCAGTGATTCTAATTTTCCAAGATTCTTCACCACATGCCGTGCCAGGTGGCTTAGGGCTGCTGAACGTTCCTGTGAGCTGCGCCGAGTCTACAAGTGTAGCACGTATGTTTATAGGCTTATATGCATGCATAATTTTCTTTGAGTGTCTTCTTTACATTTGAAAACTTATCTTTGTTCACAATAATTTGAACCCTCAACAACCATGCACACCCCTCCCCTGCAGCATCAAAACCTATCAACATCCATCAACACAACGACCATCACCCATCAACTTCCCTGACATCCTTCACGAACAGGATGTTAGAATAGGTATCCAAGGATGTAAGTCGATAAGGATCCCTCTTCCGCATCTCTTCAAATGCCGCCTGCGAAGAATCAAAGTTCCTTGGCGGAAAAGCTGCAGTACGGCAGGTGCCATGAAGCTTACAGAAAACGTGGAAAAATGCAGACCGGCAAACCAACTCATAGGGGATATGCCTCAAGCCTGACCCTCGAAAGAGCCCACCTCATGTTGTAGAAGCAGGTCGCCAGCTGCGAAGTGACATATGACGACTCCGGAAAGGTGCCACGCAGCATGGCGTACACGTTCTTTGCGCTTTCATTGCCTGGCTGACCCAAAACATCCCTCCGTCACACATGGATCATGGATTCTCTCAAGTCCCAAAATGAGTGCAACCTCACGGAAAGGCGATCAAATGAGATGGGGTATAGCAAAATGGCACCACATTTTAACCAACGTTCACAGTTTATTTAGCCCCAATATTCCAGATCAGCACCAAGAGGCGTTGGAGCTCCAACTGGAAAGCTGCTTCAAAGAAGTTGCTCATCCAATGATTCGGCAAAATCCTGGAGTTTCTCACAACTTTTAAATCTCCAAAGATTTTACTACTTAGCTTGGCAGCTTCTCACATGCGAGGCTTTTCAACCGAAGATGTTTCTTTTCGGGCTGACATCTGTTGAATTCTGTCAACTTTGCAGCAATGCACTTCCAATGTTTGTGGTTTGAACTCGCTCAACAGTCCGAGCGTCAAGTCTGTTCGACATTCGTTCACATCATTCAAGTCAGAAGATATGCCTGTCAACCAAATTTGAAAAGAGTCTACCGAGTGCTGTCCAACTGTCAAGATATGAAACTACTGTGACCTAAGCAGGGAAGAAAAGAGAGCAACGACCAATGATCACCAATTTTCTGTCACAGTTGGCTTGCAGCCGGCTGAAGACAAGATGCTTATGATGTCCAGCCACGCTGACCAGTTGCACGGAAAAGCTTGGACGGATTCCAGTAGTACACGCCGGGCATCTTCCTTCAGCTCTAAGCCCTTCAGAGTGATGCCGTAGACATACAGACCTCCAAGATGTGTGTTTAGAACGCTGTACTGTTGCACCTCTTTGACTAACCATCCTCGTCTTTCGAAGGTTGAGATGAAGCTTTAATACAGACACATCTTTGGCAGAGACAGGTTTATCTATTTTCTGATCAAAGGAAATATATTTCCAAGGAAAACCTTTGTCTGGATAAATGAGATTCCAAAATGCTACTTGAACCGCTCTGAAGTCAGTGGCTCTATCTCGCTTGGCCTAAGCCATCGAGTTGCCGTTGCTGGTACAGCATTGACAATTCTTCTTCCAGAGTTTTCCTTGCTTTGCACATTTAGTGAGGAAACCCCACACCAGTCCATATGATACCCGGTATCCTCCAAGGAATCACCCTGATGCTCGTGAAAAGCTCAACATGCCCAACTCGAAATCGATGAACAATTACATAGTGCCAAGTCAGTCCACAGCTTGTCAGCCCGGAATTCCAAAATCAAAACGCCGGGGCGCCAGGCTCGGAATTGTACTGACGGGCGATACTCTTGGCAGGAAATTGTCCATGCCACAAAAAAAAAACTCAAACCACCACAACAACAACAACAACAACAACAACAACAACAACAACAACAACAACAACAACCACCACCACCACCACCACAACAACAACAACAACAACCACCAAAACGACCACCAAAACGACAACAACAACGACAACGACAACGACAACCACAACAACAACAACAACAACAACAACAACAACAACAGCAACAGCAACAGCAACAGCAACAGCAACAGCAACAGCAACAGCAGCAACGACAACGACAACGACAACGACAACGACAACGACAACGACAACGACAACGACAAGGGGCACCAAGCACCAAGCACCAAGCACCAAGCACCAAGCACCACCAGCAGCACCAGCAGCAGCACCAGTACTACCACCACAGCAACGACAAGGACGACGGCGAAACGACGACGACGAAACCGACTCTCGCCGACAACACTACGACAACGACAGCGCTACAACGACAACGAAGCAACCAGAACCAGCAGAAGAAGAAGCAGAAGAGGAACTAGATTGATAGAAGCACGAGCAACATCAGCATCACGCTCAATGAATCAGCATCACCATCAACGTCAACTCGTCAAAATTTCTCACGTTTTTCAATTTGGTCTATGTTGCTGCCCTGCGTCAGCTCAGGATTTTTCACCTGACCCTTCTCCACCTTTGCTGCGCGGAGAAGCAAACAAAAAACATTGCATGACATAATAAACAGAAAAACGTCTGCTAAAATCCATAAACCAACTTGTTTCATGGCTGAAACCAAGTTGCTGGATCTTGCACTTCCGCAATCTCCTCCTCCTTCCTCTTCTCCCCAGCCAGATATAAGGCGTAGGACCTCAGCTCATAGAACTGAGATCATCCTTGAGCTGTCCAATCTAGCAGCTAAGGCACCGGAAGAAGACAGCTGGAGATTGCTGATCCTTTCCCAGCACAGAAGCGGCCCGCGAATATTCTCGCATACCCATATGCGCCTGAGCTGCAGAATGCAGGTTTTTGGGTATCACATTTGCAAAGTATGAGATGGAATATGTAGGCAATGAATGTTAATGAGACCTAGTTAGCCGGCTGTGGGACTGCGACTTACTATCGCGTAGTTGCAGCCAATCTTGGTATTTGCGTGATTGCCCAAAAAATCAACACATACAGTATAGATTCAAAGGATTTGGTTGACACCCGGTAACTTTACAACGAAATGTCCAGCATCTGTAAATCCAGCGTTGCAGAAATTTGCCTGCCTTCGCAAGCATCAGCATGCCCCACGTGCAGGCATCGGAGATGGGCAGCTGCAATGGTGCTGGAGCTGCAGCATCAGAGCCTGAGAATAACCATGAGGTCACTATGCCTGAAGCTTTCCCATGGGTTTTTCCCCTGTGTTTTCTGATATACAAAAACAGATGGAACCCTTTGGAAGGATACCTGGATACAAAACCCCTTCTCTCACCTGGCAAGGCTGCCAAAAGCTCAGCTGCCCATTGGGCACTGTGAAGCAGCTCCGCAAAACCTCGGCAACCCAAAAAGTGATGGTAATGGTGTTTCCCCAATGTATTCTGTTTTTGTCCCCCTTTTCTGGAGAAACTCTTGACAACCCTCAAACCTCATTCCTGGCAGCCTCATGATCCTCATATCTTGAAGGAGTACTTTCCGAGTACCTGAAGTCCAACCTGCTCCCTGGATAAACCAAGATGCTGAGAGCCTGTACTGCACTTTGCAGCTCCAAACGCAACTCATTCGCACTAGGCAAGCTACTAGCCATAGCCAACAAAGGAACCAATTAGAATACGTTGGTTGCCTTAAGATCTGATGGCCTGGGTGGCTAAGGTTGCTCTACTGCATTTAAAAGAAAAGAACGACCCGGTCATGTGGGCATGATGCCCAATCTCTGAAATCTAAGTTGCAAAGAGTGTTTTTGGGAGTGGAGCGTCTTGACCGTTGAGTGTTGATATTTCAATGCAGTTTTTTCTTTCACTTGGTGGCTCAAAGCATTGAAGCTATCGATATGCTTGACACCAGTGCGGACCTATGGTATTGCAAGGTGGGGTTTTGTGAAATAGCTGCAGCCACCTGCTGTTCTACTCATCCCCTTTTACTCTTGGGCCAGCGCCAGGTGCAGACTCTTGCAAAATCACAGTCACGTCTTTTCTGTGTTGAAACGATGCCAAACCATCTTGAAGCCCAGAGGCACGCCTCAGTTCCACCCTAACCCATGCAGATCTTGGTGCGGTCCTCCCTTTCAATGCCGGGCAGGAGTTCAAAGTAGAACCAATCTACACCTGAGAAAAGCGACATTTCATGTTTTTCTTATCTAGTCTACATATGTCTACATACATATAGTGTCCTATATGCTTCAAGTTTGTGGTCAGCGTTTTTTCATCATAGCTCCTTCAACCACTTTCATGACCAATCCCACCCACCTGCTTGAATTTTTGGGGCGGCGCGCTCCAAATCCTACCAATCATTGGAGGCCATGTCTAAGGTGGCAAACCAGAAACTGTTACGGTTCGGGATCTTTGGCAAAAGGCAAACAGAGATAAGATGACATATTATCATCAGTACTCAGTACATCTCAGATTAATAACAGGTGCCAGTGGAAAAAAAAAAGTGCAGCTGGTAGCTAACTTTGGAAAGCTGAACCATTCCCCACCTTGACCACAGGTGGTGGCAAAGGGTTCTCCTCCTCGGCCAAGGCCCACCTCGCAAAGTGTGTTGCGAAAAGGTTGGTTTGAGATCCAGCCACCTGCTTTCGCCCTCCTCGGCGCCAGCACAGCACCAAAGGCAGCCAGGATGCCACGGCGTGTTTCCTGACGAAAAACGGCGAAATAACTGAAACGACTCAGGGCTTTTGTGTGAAATGAGGTTGAAAAGCTTGCATCCCCAACCCCCGGGCCTTCGGGAGATCTGTGGCAGGGAAACTCGGCACGGCCATGCGAGACAAGAAATCATGGGGTCACGCAAATATTGTTTTTTTTACCTCTTTGGCATGCTGCGTGTGGAGCATGAAAACAAACAATTGTGCAGCAAAGGTGCCAGAATGCCCTACCAGCAAGCACGGCCTCGGAACGCTGAAAAAGTTTATTGGAAGGGCCCCATGAAGGAAGAGAGATCTATCTTTGCAGGGAACCCAACGTTTGAAATATAGATTCTGTTTCTCTGCATGTATGCGGGACCCATGGCCTTTGAAAAAAAAACAACAAACCTGTTGAGCTACCGCACTAGCACTGTGCCTGAGAAACAGTTTTGCGTCAATATCGGGCTCAGCATTTTTCAGCTCAGCTCGGTGAATGAAAAATAGGACACACACAATCTCAGACCAGATTGCAGGGACAAGTTAGGAAGTCCAGCTATGGTCTCAAAAGCAAGGCTTTTGCACAGCTAGCAGCTATTCAGCATAACTCCAGGCCTATGGCGGATGCAGTGATGGACCTGAGTCCAGTTAGGATGTTGGTGAAGTTGCCTGGGGGCCTTTCATGAAGGGATATGAAGGGTGCAACAGTTCGCTTCACGCAACTCCATTTTAGGACTGTCCACAAGATGGGCACCACTTTGGCTGACGCATCGCTGAGTCTGAATCGGATGTCCACATTTACATCTGACATGTACATCTGAAGTTATGTTGCGAAGTGGGAGGGAGAATCAGAACATCAACCAAGTGATACCAGTGAGGCGTTGATTTCACAAGGTTTTTGGCTCAGGATAAAGATCGTTCAAAACTACCATGTCCGAATTCTTCTCCAACTAACTTCGTAGGTCCAAGACGCTCCTAGAACCTGCTCACATTGTGAGACACAGGTGCTAAGAGGATCCCACACTAAGCCACTAAAAATCTAGCCCCATGCTTCATGCAGCTGTTGACAAGGCATTAGCCTTGCCAATGCCCAAAACACAAATATCAATCGCAAAAATAGTATATAAGTGAATTATCTAATTGAGGAGCCACTTGTAAGCAGAAGGGTTGGGCAAGATTCATCTAGAGTCTGGGCTGAGGCTTTTGAAGCTTTCATCCCCAAAAAACATCTTGGCAAGTGATTCAATGGTCACGATGCTAAAGCCTCAATGGCCGCGTTCTGTCTCTGTACCATCATAGCCAAAAAGGCTTCGAAAGGTGTTGAGGCCCAGTACATTACCTCGGTGTAACCACAAGCCCAAGAGTTTGCCAAAGGTTCAAGGATAAACACGTAGAAATGATGAAAATCGTATGAACATCAAAGCTGAAATAAACAAAACCTGAAATGCATTGCTGCATCGTCTTGGTGAGTCTCCCTCCAAACAAGACACTTACTGCCGATTTTAGGACCGTCTTCAAGAGTAGAACCTGGGAATGTCGAAATTCCATGCATCAATCATCACAGATCATGGTCTCAAAAAAGTGCCACTTGAGGACCAATAAACAATTGTCCCTCGTGGAGCAATCACGCTGCTTTGCTGCTTGACGTTGGTAAGCAGAGTTGCTGACAAGTCACCAACAAGAACTCAGCCTTAACAGGCCCGACTTCAGACGAGAAGTCCTGGCATCAAAATCACATCCAACATACCATCTTTCAACCAAACCATCTCTTGGCCTCGTAGGTGAGATCTGCAGCAGCGATATTGGCCTCGGTCGTTTTCGACACAACTGCCGAATACCAAATTCTTGTGAGTACTGTTGTTGGGAATCCTAACGAAACCCCGCAAAGCTAGCCCCACCAGAAAATAAGGCCTTGACAAGAGTGCATTAAGGGACAATGGTCGCTACCTTCATTTCGTAAGCCTCTTGATTTGAAGCCTTATTTCTGGTAGGAAGAATATGGGCAGGATTCCCATGATACTGCTTGGTGTCTGGCGCGGGCACCAACGAAACCCTGCACCCGCACAGCAATATCCTGAGAAGGGTTGGATCAGGATCGCTTGAGACGACAAGACTGCATCAGTGGATGAGGAAGCTCCCTGCGGTTGTCCTGAATCCGAACTTGTCTCAATTTCAACTCTGGCGGCTTATTCCTTGGAACACAAGGCATGTTCAAATGCATGTTGCTTTGTAGCATCCAGTATGTCTACATCATTCCATGGATTTCCATGCCGAGCTGGAAAGCAACCCCTCACCTGTCGAAGCTGTTTTTTCTCGGCCAACAGTTTAACACATTGTGACGAGGCACTCGGGCGGCCGTAAGCTCTCTTTTATTTCACTGATCTTTGTCAAAACATCGTTGACATTCCTCAGGTACAAAACCAAGGCAATGCAGCAGAGAAAGCCAAGAAAGTTGGGCATGGTGTGACTTCTTGTGTTTTTTGGCGAGTTGGGCTGAAGTGAGTAATTACATTCAAAGCACAAAGACAAACACAAAGACGTTGCAAATTTCTGCAAGGCTGCGAGGAGTTGAAGGTCTTCTCATACATAAGCTCCATCCCTACGACGTGAAGCTCTTGAACCGTCAGCTGGCGACATCTGGACATCACAAAGTCTCGAAGCAATATGTGGCAACGAATGCCTTCAGTGAACCAGGTCAAGTGACAGGAAATCATGGACAAAGTGATCTTTCCAAGAGAGTACTTGTTTTTGTTTGTCATCACAGAATGCCAAGTTCGATAGCTAACCTTGCTTCAATTGACTGAATCAAACTGAAGCAAGAGACGTTTTGCTGTCAGCAAGTAGGGGGAACGCCATTCACGTTCCGGTGGGTTCTTCAACTCCAACCCATCGATGCAAATGAGACCCTCGCTGAGGTCTACCTGGCTGGGCGAGTGCCGTTGTGCTAAAACGGCCAGAACTGCGAGAGACTATTGGAAAGGTAACATTTTCGGATCTTCAGGAAACTCACAGGCCAAGAAGCATATGCAGATGCCACCTTGAGTTCCATTTTCAAAACCTCAGATTGGTGGTTGAATACAAGGTTCTTTGGGAGGGGCACCAAAAACATTCCCCTCCAAGTATTGCCAGGACACAAAGTCACTCAATGCTTGCAAGCCATTGGCCACACGTGAGCTCATGATTGCCTACCGCAGCAAGTGACATGTGATTGGTAGGCATTTGGAAGTGGCTTGCCTTCAAAACGACAACAACAAGCGCCTTGAAAGTGAAGACACAAGCTGGGACCAAGAGTAAGATCACCTCAATTCGAGGCAAGACTTCCAAGTCATGAAACTAGGAGTATCCCAACATATCCTCCGTCGATTTAATTGCTTTTCCTCAAGTTTCCCCTTCAAGGCACACCGTACCAACAAACCACTCGACGAAGCTCTGGCTGCACTCGCGGATTGTCACTGTGAAGGTAAGCCTAGCACAACGAAGGGATTCCGCTTCAGATTCCTCCCCATGGCCCAAAACGTGTCTCTCGCGTGCACCACCCGACACCATTCTACGGCAAAGGAGCTAAAAGTATCAATGCCCAAAGAAGCACCGCAAAGAGGTAGCACAAAGGGATCCGCCAGTGACATGCATCCTGGAGTAAGACATGTTGCAAAAAAAAGGGAATATCTGCACCCGACAAGGCTGTCAAACTGTGATTGTCCAGATTGTGCGACTTAAACTGTTCTATGAAAGCTCATTGCTGCACATGTGTCTGGGAGGCCGGGCTTCGATTTCGTCGGCTGCCTCCAACTTGTTGACCTGACGATTGGACCAATGGTAACACAAAGCTGTTGTGACCACAACAGCCAAGGAAATCCCCTGCATCCAGGCAACGCTTGTCTCTCTCCAAACAGTTGCTGCACGGGCACCACCAGCAGAGGGTACACTCTCTTCAGTCCATACTGTAGCAGCCCGGGCGCCACCAGCAGACGGGATACTGTTACTGGTTGGCGACCTTGATGGTGACCTGTCAAACAGAAATCCTTTAGCTCTGGCAGAGAGGACAAAAAAACAAATCAAAGGTCAAGGTCCTTCGATATCACACAGTGTGGATTGCTCAAGCAACAAAGTGGCTGCCACCTTGGCGTTGCCGGCTCTGAGGTTGCTTCCAGCTGCAGGGTACCAGACCTCCCAGCATAAGAACAGCTCAACTCATGGTGTGAAGTCATGGATGCACAGCCAAGATCTGACGATCTGAGTCTTTCCTTTCGATTGAAACGGGCTGCCATTTAAGCCTCCCAGCAGACTCCCCACCTCAAGCATGAGAACCCTTGACTATACTTAAGATGTTTCTAGGCAGGCATTCAAAAGACCCCAGCAACCCAGAAAGTGAGTTTATTAAAGGCACCATAGGCAGAGCCATATCCCTTCGATCCAGCAGTGGAAAACCTCCTTTCAAATCTCCTTGCCAAATCAACACCTTTTTTCCTGCGATACGCATCTGAAGTCATTGTGTCACGTGCAACTTTCGATTGCTTTCAATAATTTTTCAGTAGTAGTATGCATTGCTACACTGACCTGGTCCACTCGGAAAGCTGCTGAATGCACCAAAGCTTTGTGGTGGACCAGGGTACATTTGGTTCATGTACTGATTCCCTTGCACACTCATGGGATAATTTGGATAGAAGGCGCTCTGTGACATAGGCACCTTGCCCATAGCACCTGGAACCTGGGCCATAGGTGCTTCCTGCCTCATGGGCATGGCCATGCCTGGCATGGCTGGATGCCCTTGGCTTTGTGGAACTTCAGGCATCATCATGGACATAGGGTATCCTTGACCTTGCAGCCCTTGACCTTGCATGCTTTGACCTTGCAGCCCTTGACCTTGCAGCCCTTGACCTTGCATGCCTTGGCCTTGCATGCCTTGGCCTTGCAGCCCTTGACCTTGCATGCCTTGCATTCCATACATTTGCCCATGACCTACTAAACTGCCTTGGCTCTGGCTCGGTTGGCTGGTGCCAGGCAGCTGCGCAGGTATCATTGGCTGGGCACCCGAGGTAAAGTGGGGACCAAAATCATTCCGTTTCTCCTGGTTTCCATTGAGACGCTGTGCAGCGGCTGTGCCCTCATTGGGGTGGAAACTTGGCTTCACGGGCTCCTCGAGGTCATCATCCGAATCATGTACTGCCGCGCAGCAGCCGTTGAGATTTAAGAGGCCGCCATCGAAGAGTGACCAGCCAAATCCAAAGGGCCATTGGTCTTTTTCGGGCACTGCCCACATCTTCTGAAGCTCCTCAGTCCAAACCACCACCTCTGCAACAACACATGAAGTGTCATCTTTCTTACCACCGCGTCCAATGGGAGCTTCAGGTAACATGCCATTAGCCATGGGACGCGTCTTTGCATGACATTGCTCCACAATGCGCTGGGCAAGGCCTCGAAGATGGGCCTCTGAATACTGCGGCCCCGTGCTGGTCGTTGGCAGTAGGCTTCGGTTGGCCATCTCCTTCAAAGACAGTGATAATTTGGAAGCAATTGCGGGTGCTGAACAATACAACTTCGCCCCACCGTGAAAAAAACTTTACCTCAGTTCTTTTCAACGAAAAAATGATGCATTCCCTGATTTCCCCCAAGGTTCCAAGAGCTCATCGAGGAAAAGATTGTCAAAGACACCATCACCTAGGAATGTCTTAAGTGGCTTGTGCACCACAAAATCTACGGCTATGCCTTGCTGTTTGGATTTACCTTCCGGCCGTAAACTCCTACAGTCCCAAGAAAGTGAAAATTCTCACGTCAGCCGAACTGGACTGATCTCAAACAGGGGGAAATTGTCAACTTACCAAATATCTTGAAAGACAACAAAATATGCGTAGCTTCGAAGCTTGCTAAAGCATATGAAGGAGCACTACCCATAATCACAATGTCACCCTCATAGGCAGACACACAGTGCACAGCACTACCTCTCTCAATGACTTCAATGGTCAAACCTTCATGGAAGTTGGCATCGATCCTCCAGGGTCATGCATGTTTGACGTATTTTCATGCGTTTACGGTTTGCCATTCTGACTTCATTTGGAAAAAAGGCACCGCTGAACCAGTCCAACCAGCTTTAATTGAGTAGCTCTTTCTCTGTCCTATCATCTACCCTCGCGAGCTGCAGAGGGGTCTGGGCATGCCCATCAATCCGTTGCATCTCCGTATGACAGACTAATTCCAGCGGCGCGCGGGCACCATTCACCTAGCACGGTGCCAAGCTTGGGAAGACATATCTGAGGAAATAGTTCAGTGCAGCTGGTAACAAAAAGAAACTTGCAAAGGTGCCAAGTTACCCGACGAAGCACCAGGAGTTCGCAATCCCCAACAGTGATGATAGCAATCATGGGATGCAACTTCCCATGGATGCGAGTAGAATTGTCCTGTGATTCCAAGCTACAAATGGCTATCCCTGTGCCCAAAGTGGACATGTCCTTTCTCCTACAACTAGTAACTAGACCTTCACTGTGGATGATGATCTTAGCATATCATCAAAACGAAAAACTGCCCTTCCCAAAGCAGGCAGGGGGTGTTTCCTCAAATAAAACGCTCACAACAACTTTCAATTTTCTTAAAAAAAATGCCAGGGCTAAAGCAAATAAGGATGGAGCCATCACAGCCAAGACCACTGTCAGAGAACCCAATGACTCAGTCGCTTCAAAGGCTCTTCGTAGCATCGAGACTGGGCCACGATAAGTATCTGCAGCTGATAATTTGGCACCAGGAATCAACTGATGCATCCCAAGCTGCTCCACCTTGTTACTTGGAGGACAAAAACGATGACCAGTTTTAGTTGCCGCTCTGCAAATAACAGCTTCCGAGCGGTAGTTAATATTCACATAATATATATATATATACACCATAAAGAGTAAGTATGAATCTATATTATATGATATGCGTGAAAAATAATCTAAGACCCAGTTTTATACCGCAATTTCAGCAACAAAGCCTTTGCAAGAATGCAGTTCAGATACTACATGAAGAAGCTCGTTGGGAAGCATAGATGCATCAATGCCAAAGTCCTCTATTTGTGATACGCCATCAGCCACACCCAAGATAAGAGGGACTGTCAAACACGCATCTGCGTCCTGGGGCATGACAAGTGAACAACCAACGCACACAGACGTCCAGACTTCTAGGTATAATTACATATATAAGTTTATAATCTATAGTCATTGGCAGCAAAGTGTATTTCAGTGTTTCCCTGTGTTTCAGCATGGTCCTGTCATCATGTCATCCAATAGCTCAAATGCCCATCCCAATGATTCCCTGTCCTTATGGCCCTTCTGAGCTTTCACTGGGTGCGTCTTCTGGTAGGAGCATGCATTAAAGCAGAGAGGTTTGTTCTTATGATACGCTTCGGCCAGTTGCTGCTCCCGACGTTTGAACTCATCCAGGTTCTTGCGTTGCCTTTCCGCACCAACCAGGAAGGTAGGAGATCTCAGCATGCCATCAGCCATGGCCACACCTAAGTGGCCAAATGGCCACTTCCCCAGGCTTTTGGGGCGTGTCCCAGCTTCCACCGTTGAGCCAGAACGCTGAAGACGAGTACTACTAGCGCCGCCTTGGCTTTCCCTCTGAAAATCCAAAAAGTCAGGAAACCTGGAAACAAATCGCAAAAGCGAGAGTTTATAGTTTCATTCTTTATTGAGGCACCCCATCCCTATTCTTGGGCACCATCCCTCCAAAGGTCCCAGACCTCAATGCTGTGTAGCTATGGCTCTTCTCCAGCCATGGTAAAGAGGCACTCACCGATTGCAGTGCCATGGGCTAAAGGAACGACATTTGGAACATGGGAGGTATAGGCAAACAGGAAAACGGAAAAAAAATCAATTCAAACATCCAATGACCCTCTTGTTTCAGGAGCTTAGGTGGCGATATGGAGCCAGGGAAATGAAATCCACTGCATCTTTGCCTATTTTTTGACTGCACCTCTTGCGACTCCTGGCACCGCACATCAAGACCCCTCACCCTATCGCTTGGAATATAGATGCTGAAACAGGGCCTGGGTCTTGACCATCGGCATCCTCCAATTTTGAATATCTCTTGTTCATGCACTGTCTGTGCTATTGAGCCCGGCTGTGTGACGAACGGGCAAATACAGGACTCGGAGACTGCGTCGGTAAATGAAGATACTTAATAATAATCTCCATTTCATCTCATATTATTTCGCACGTCGCAGCCAACACCCAGTTTGGTTTTACACCTGTCCAAGTCTCTAAGGACATTTTCACACGTTGCCCTACATAGTCCCGTATACGATACGACTCCCAACCGCACAAGCCCTTTCAACATGATTCTCAGGTCCCTGCCCATGTCGCGACGGGCGTCTAACGCCTTGAGACATTTCATCACGTTGAGTTCTTTCAAATGTCACGTGAGCTAAGGGCTCCACGGGGCCGAACCATGGCTCTGGCGCTGGAACCCAACCCCGAGGTGAACGGTGAGCCGCAGCGGCTGCAGAGATATAGATCACTAGTCTGCCGCGTTTGATGTGCAAAAAAATGCGGTTCTGAGCCACATCTGACTATTCCAGGTCCAACCCTTGAGCTCAGAGTTACTTGCAGCACGTTTTCGCCACAAGAAAAGGAGATGTTCTGGAATCTCTAGAGCTTCTTACGATCGGCATCCTTGGGAAAACAATCGCATGAACATACCTTTTCAGTCTGCTTGGAGGTTCAATTGACATGCTCAGGAACTCAAACTCAAACTGCTCAGAAAGTTGAAAAGGCACATCCTGCCAAGACACCTCTCCATGGCACTAGCCAGCAGGTTGTTGAATGCCTTGAGTGAAAGGAAGGGAATTGATGCCTCCCTGGACGGCATGCAGCTGAGGAGCTAGTCGCAGCTTGGCACGATGTGCAGCAGCCAAGACATATTCCAAAAGGCAAGCTGCACCCCTGGCAAGTGGCGAAAAGTGCGAAGCCAAAGCAATAGTATTCAATAGTATCAATAGGAATGCGTGAGTGAACTTCTCACTTACGGGGTCATGTAGGTAGGAAAATTGTAAGAACCGTAGGGGGCCTGAACCGACCGCCTTGCCTGTCCAAGCGCCACTTCAATGTGCCAACCCCGTCCTGATCAACATTCGGCAAAGGGGTCAAAGGAAGACAGGTTGCTTCTCCACACGGTGCAAAATCGTAAGAGCGCATTGCGCATCAAAAACCATTCGGAATCCAAAAGGATTTTGGCCATGACGTGTAAAACCTTTTTAGTGGCCAAATTCGGTCAAACGAACCCGGGATAGTCCAGCCGGAGTCCACTTTTGAATCTCAAGTAACCGCACAAAGATATGCCCCCACAACTTTTGAATGGCTGGTCAGCAATTCCAAACTGCGCAGTGCCTCATCAAGTGTTGTCTGAACCTGCATCAAGGGAAACACCCCGTATATGGCTCCGCCAGTTGATGCTTCAAAAGCATCCCGGGAAAGGCTGTTTTCAATGGGATGCTGTCAAAGAGACTGTGATGTTTGAATAGAATATTGTCAAACGAAGTTTGGATGAGAAACTTCCGAGTTACGAACTATTTAAAAATGCTAAAAATTCAGTAAAATAATAGTTCAGTAAAGTAATAGTTCAGTAAAGTAACAGTTCCGTACAGTAACAGTTCCGCAAAGTAACAGTTCCGTAAAGTACAGTAAAGTAACCCTTCAGTAAAGTGACAGTTCAGTAAAATCACAGTTTCATATGTGACGTAGATCACTGATGACATTGATTTTGTGTGGCAGGCGCAGTATTTGGTGAGGTTGGAGGGTGACTTTTCGTGGCAGGCGCAGGACATCGTGACATTTTGGGAGATAGCCGGAGCGCGAAATGTTGTATTTTACAATACAAAATCGTCTCCAAGATCGGACCGGGAAGGTCTCCGAAGCGGCGGGTGCGAGATGTCGATTTTATCCTCGGATCATGGTCGGATTATGGTCGGATTATGGTCGGATTATCGTCGAAGCGTCTTTCTATTGGCGGAAGCACTTCAGGGAGTTTCTGCT
>DF244116.1:13270-27966 GCA_000507305.1 Breviolum minutum Mf 1.05b.01 | reverse complement strand
TTATGGCAGCGGCTCTTTGGGCCGCGTTTACTTGTTGTTTTGAGAAACTTTTTGATCAACACACAGGTGAAAAGTTATGGCAGCGGCTCTTTGGGCCGCGTTTTCTTATTTTTGAGAAACTTTTTGATCAACACACAGTTGAAAGTTATGGCAGCGGCTCTTTGGGCCGCGTCTACTGTTTTTTGAGAAACTTTTTGATCAACACACAGTTGAAAATTATGGCAGCGGCTCTTTGGGCCGCGTTTACTTTGTTTTTTTGACAAACATTTTGATCAACGCACAGTTGAAAAGTTATGGCAGCGGCTCTTTGGGCCGCCTTTACTTGGTTTTTTGAGAAACTTTTTGATCAACGCACTGTTGAAAGATGTTGAAAGTTAATAAAGAAATAGCAGCGGCTCTTTGGGCTGCTATTTAATTACTTGTTTTTGACAAACAACTTTTTGACCAACCAAGAGTTGAAAGAAATAGCAACAGCTCTTGCTGACTGCTCTTGTTTTTCTTGTTCTTCAGTAACCATCGCAGCAAACATCAATAGCAGCGGTTCGTTGGGGCGTGTTTACTGATCTTTCTTATTATGATAATGCATAACGATCGACAAACAGTTGAAAGAAATGGCACCGGCTCTTTGGGCCGCTCTTGCTGTACTTGTTGTTTCTACTCTACTTATCGAGACAACAAACAGTAGTAGCAGCGGCTCTTTAGGACATTGATTCTAATAGTTTGAATGTGTCTTATTGTGTTTTACTTTTGTTTGAGCCATGATCAAACTAACAAGATCTTATTTGCCAACACCAACTGAGAAAGGAGAGGGGTTGAAAATGCCACTGTTGAATTGTTTTGCTGTCTACGCTCATCCTAGGACAATGCATGTCGGAGCGGTTGATGGATGTCAGTGAAGGCAGGAAGTATTCAATTTGTTTTGCGCTCCATGGTTTTGAGGCAGACACTCATTTGTGGCCAGAATTCCAGGTGGCCCTGGAATTCTTGCCACAAGACTGCATACTTCCTTTTGAGTCTGGCAGTGTCCCTCTTGCATGCTTTGAGATGCAGTTGTCAACCCTACATGCACTTCAGGGTTGAAACAGAAACACTCTTTGTTGCATGTTTTGAGATGCTGGTGTTAACCCCAAATGTATTCTTTTCATGTGCATGTTCAACATTCTCTGTTGCTCGGCAGGTTGCACTTTGCGGCCATCTACTGCCCTTTGCTTGGAAGGACAGATCTGTGTGTGCGCGTCGCTTCAGTTTGTTCAAAAATCTTAATACATGTGGTTGGGTGAATACGTCATCAGGCGGTGTTGTTCGGTGAGTTCCAACTTCATGTTTGGCTTTGTGTTTTCTGGTCAATGTGATTCATGCTCATTGTAATTCATGGGGGACTCTCGATATATGCTGGCCTTTCACTTTTTACGGGCGAAACACACAAAATCTAAACCTGCAAGGTTTAAAAACATGTGATGATGTTCAGAATCATTTTCAGATAGGAAGTTGCAACAAACAATGAGGTTTACATGAGTGATCCTTCCCAATTTTTCTCCAAAGAGCGAGCCTATGAATTGTTCCAGTGCATTCCAATGCACAGATTTGTTCTAATCTTGATCATCATTATGATGGATATTCGAGACGACTAGGGACAACTAGGATCCCAAAGACTCATGGAATTTCAAGTCATAGCCTGACAGGATCAACATTTCATATAAGAAGAAGTAAGGGTGACAATTTCGGATGATGAAAGCTGTTTTGGCTTCAAAGTTTGCAACTTAAGTGCGTTCAATGGCCATGGAGTGGATGGACATCATTGTGGCTGAGGCAACAGGGTCATTGCTTTGGCAGAGCACCACCTTTACGGATTCCCTGGTGAAATCTGCGGTGCCTTTGCCATCGCCAAGCACGTTGCCGAATATCTATGACCTAGGATACGAAAGCCCGGTGGCCGCGATCTACCGCCATATCGAATATGCCAGGTTGATCGGCTTTGACCAGTTGGATGATCCTAAGGCCTTTTCGGAAGTATCGTTGAAACTCTGGAGCATCTACAGTAAGCTGGATGATGATGAACGGACATGTTTTCTGTATCTTGGCTTCATTCATATTTGCAGGGTCAACTTGTAAACTTTTGGTTGGGTCGGGTGGTATGTCAGTTGGGTTCAAAATGCATGGCTTCCAAATTCCTAGACCACATTTTGTGAATTCAAAAAGCTGAGGAACAACCTCATGGGCCAGGACGTGCACACCCACAACTCCATTTTGAACCGAATCGGGGCGGATTTTGAAATGATAGAAGTCGAGGTGGAAGTTGCAGATTCAGATTGAGTTGCTCTGTTGGTGGTCGGTGGGCTTGCAACTCATTTTTCCATTAAATTTAAAGATCGCTTTCACCGACTAGCTCGATTTTTGACTGTGGCTCTTTTCGCAAAAGGCATTCTTTCTCCGACTGAGTTGCGAAAAAACTTTAGCTCATTGTCATTCTAATTGAGTCAAAAGTTGTTTGATGAGTGAAACTCCAATGAATCTGAAGTTGTAATCTGATTCACACCGACTAGATCGATTTTGCCATGTCAATGAGCTGTGACTATTTTCGTGAGGCACCTTCCAGTCAGTAGTTGAGTTGCTGATTCAAGCCATCTGATCAGTGCAACTCCAATCTAAAGTTGTTACCTTCAAAACGTAGATTCCTCCAAAGTGCAACTCACAGACTGACAGTTTTCATGCCTTCCTGCAAAGACTTGGATACCGTGCGTGGAGCAAACATCCACATTGAGTGAGACTGGCCTTTGGGTGGTGAATTTGAAGAGTTAGAATTTAATAAATTCTCTTGCGGTTATTGCTTTAACTGTGTATCTAAAGTTTTGATCTAACTATCAAGGAACCCTCCCAAAATAGGCTGCTAGCAAGATACATATATATATATATAATATATTATAAATATAGAGGATAGCCTGGCATTCTCCAAACTCAGAAATTATTGTCGCATGTTTTATGTCAGGCGAATTCGTGTACATTCTTGGGTCCAACCATTTCCAGTTGGGTTGGTTCTTTTTAGCTTCTGTTTTCCTTCTGTACCAGGACAGCAACAGCTTGGGCCATCAAGGACTGAATGGGAAAAGGTCTTGGGCTCTGTAATTGTGAAGAATTATATTTTGTTCACAGGTTTGAGCTTTGACATTTGACCCTGTCAGGATGTTTTCAGAGTTATGTAGGATCACTTCAGTCTTGTGCCAGGATGGCCGAGCAGCAAAAGCAGACTCTGGAGGCTTAACCTGGTTTGGGTGGCCGCTGTAAACTTCCAAAAACTTTCTTAGTCAGGAATCTGGTCCTGGTGAACTTCAGTATGTGAATGCTGATTATTTTTTTTGGGGAGCTGCTCAGTCCAAGCGTGGGTGCCAGGTTCATTCCTTGAGACCACTACAGTCTGTGGTGGTGTGCAGGTGCGCAGACCAGGTTGCATGATGGCATGTTCACGTTTCGCTGAACGACTTTGAACCATGTCACAGCTGCCAGTTCAATTATTATGCTTATTTAGAGTGATATGGTTGTGGAACTAGACATAAAGCATTACCATTTTACTGAAGATGCTGTGAAGAGATTCTTTTTTAGTATACCTCACCGAGTGCGTTTAGAACCTGCTGGGTTTTGAGTTAGTTGTTGAACAGTGGCATTGGCTGTCCATTCTCAGTCTTTTTGGGCCGCAGCAAGTACGATGAGTGCGTGGTGTGATAGTTACAGACTTACATACATACACATATCCATGCATACATACATGCATGCCTACATACATACATACATACATACATACATACATACATACATACATACAGCCACTTCAACTTCCCACAGTTAAGGCTTCCCAGTTACTTCAACTGCCTGAAGTTAAAACCTTCGCAAAGTTAAGGCTTCACAGCCACAGGGTTTCAGATTAAAATTCAAGAAAACATGATGGATTATGCAAGGAATGTGAATTTCTTGGCTCAAGAGGGTTCAATTTGATATTAGGTCAATGTCAACTAAAATTTTGCGTAATATGACGTTGATAATGATAATCAACATGTGAATAATCAACATGTGAAACCTAGGCAACCGCTCTGACAAAGAATGACTACTAAAGGCTACTCGCTATCGGTGGTTGTTGCCATTTGTTTTTCACATGGCGGACATGGATGACATGGCGTCGTTTTCATTACCATCATCGAGTTCTGCTTCAGTCAGTGCCTTACATGAGTCAGCGTGAATCTTTTAAACTTTACTATCATTTTCCATCTTGCATGACGCTGTGTATTGATACTTACTGAGGTGACACAATATGAGCTATATGAGCAGCAGTTGCAACTTGCATGCACTTTTTTTCATTTAAAAAACTTCTTGAACACATCAAAGTTTTTTTCCGAGGTACACTGAAAAGTGGAAAAAAGAGTTCCAGGACTCCATGGCGAAGCACTATGAAGAGTACTTGAAAAACATGTGGTACTGCTTCGTGACGTGTTCCATGTTAGAGAAACGGGAGAACAAACGCACATGGAAAGAAATGGAGGAAAAAAAAGTAAAAGAAGAAAAAGAAAGAAAAGAAAGACGTAAAAGGGTGAAGATGCAAACTATGGTTGCAATCCTTGAGTGTCAAGAAAGAGCAAGGCTAAGGGAAAGAGAAGCAGCAGGTGAGAAGGAGAAAGAAAAGGACGAAGAGAAAGAAGAGGCCTGGCACTAATTTGACCATCATCATTCAAGTGATTTCCTCTTGAACTTTGCCCCTCCAGGTTCCTCTCCCTTCTGGTTGCACGCAATCCTGATCTGATGCAAGGCCGTTCTTGACCTGATGGTGGCCCGTTCTTGACCTGATGCTGATGGATGAAAACACGTTGCCAGAAAAAAGAAGGCAAACACCTGGGACGGTTAGCTACTTCAAATACTTCAAAGGATATACATATGATAATATACCTTCAAAATATGATATGAAATGCATTGAAATTACTGTTTTTAAAAAAATATAATTTAGATATGTTTTGTCACAATGTTTGGACAAACCCTACCTAAAGATCTTAATTTCAATCAATCATAATAAGAAGTCCGGTGCCATCAATCGCCGGACACGAACATGGTTTTGCGGGCTCTCTGGGCCGCAGCATGTACGAATATTGCATGGCGCGGCTCTTTGGGCCGCAGCATGTACGAATATTGCATGGTCGTGCGGCTCTTTGTGCCGCAGGCAGCGTGTACTTCAAGTATTGCATGATTGCGGCTCATTGGGCCGCAGCAAGTAGGATGAGTGCATAGTTGACTTACATACATACCATTATAGTCTTTATATGAATTAGGGCCATTTAGGTTTATACATATACACATTCATAACTTAATAAACATATGCAAATTGCATGTACATATTCATTCAAGACACGAACATGGTTTTGCGGGCTCTCTGGGCCGCAGCATGTACGAATATTGCATGGCGCGGCTCTTTGGGCCGCAGCATGTACGAATATTGCATGGTCGTGCGGCTCTTTGGGCCGCAGGCAGCGTGTACTTCAAGTATTGCATGATTGCGGCTCACTGGGCCGCAGCAAGTAGGATGAGTGCATAGTTGACTTACATACATACCATTATAGTCTTTATATATTGATATTTATACATATACCTACATACCTACATACCTACTTACATACATGCATACATACATACAGACATGGCATGACATGACATTACATTGCATTACGTGTCATTCATTCACAAACAAGATAAGACGAATGATCTGTATAGAAGAAAGTAGGGCATCATTGAACGGATTCTTTTTGGTTTCTTAGGACAATACCTTTTTTGTTGATGGGAAAAAGATGGAACATATTGTTGCGAATAGGGATGACAAACAGAAGATAGATTAGAGCTGTATTGGGATGGCAGACAGCTTCGATAAGCCAGGTCAAACTGATGACCCTTTTTGAGAAGTTGGGTCCCGGCAACCTGACCTGCATTTTCAATACTTGGGCTCGAGTGTTAGTGTGTGCTGTGGCCTGATTTTCAGAAGTGTTTGGTCGAAAAATCAAATCAGAAATTGTGAAGAAACTGTGCATTGGGATGGTACCACAACTGTTTTGAGAATGGAAGCTTTGCTACCAAGGAAAGTAAATAATGGATTTTCCTTGCAAAGGGGTTGCCAAATCTAAGGAGGTTGCCAAAGATTGCCTTATGGAATTATGATGTACATGTAAATAGACGTAAATACTGTATGGTGTGACATCAGATTTATTTTATAGTTGGGATGTGGATGGAAACGATACGTCCCCGAAGGATCCTTCGGGGACGTATGGTTTGGATAGGTTTTTACAATGAGATTGATACCAGCAACTCGTAGACAAAGTCAATGGTTATGGGCAGACCAATTTATGTGTGAGGGGCGAACATTAAAAGACAGCCAGCCATGATAGATGACGGATGAAGACTGCCGCTTGGATGAGCTGACTGACTCAGAATCGTTGTCCGATGCATCTCTGGAAGGACCCTTGCCTTCAGCCCCAGTCTTTTTTACTTTAGCTTCATTCTTTTCAAATATTTTTGCATTTAGTTGGGTTCATGTCATCCGGTGAATCGGGAGTGTGCAATGATGTTTCAATAGTTTGAAGTCATGTCATTCAAGCCAGGTGAAGCCAAAGGAAAGAGCAGCGCAAAACGACGCAAATTGACGGCGGAGTCCAAGAGCTCATTGCATGTCGACGTGCACCACATCCAGCAAGTCTTGTCCTTGACCAAGCTGTGCAAATGCGCCAGGGCTGCAGTGTCCAAACGTGAGGCATGTTGGGCACCAATTGTGCGATTACACATGGATGAGCTGATTGCTTTTCGAACCCAGTTTCGGGGATTGCACAAGTTAGATCAAGATCATGCAGCCACTTGACAAAAATGCCTACTAGCACCTTTGTTTTTTTTGCAAGTTGTAAGTGTTTCCTCACTGTATGCTTGAGTTTTGTTTCCCAGCTCTTCAGCCGTGAATCATATGAATCTGAGTTGTTTGAGCGGCTACGTGTGCTTGGGTTGGAGCAAGGGGTGGTGGAGTTTCAGCCGGATGGATCTACTCAACGGACAAGGGCACGCGGCTTGCAGTACAAATTCCTTGGCTATTTTGTGTGTCGTGATGCTTTCTGCCGTTTGTATGGTGTTGGTGAGATCCCGAGGCTGTCTAACATCTATGATGCAGCTATCGTAAAGCGGCTGCGTACCTGTCCCATGGATGGTCGCTTCATAAAGAAATTGAAGTCTACCTGCCAAATATCTGACCAGTTATCAGATGCTCATGGTCAAATCTATTCATACATCATGTCACTGTATGACTCGGTTGCGGAGACACTTCCAGAAGATCAGTGGGGTGAAATACCTGGTATGGAGAAAAAGAAGGATAGCTTGAAAAACGAGGAAGCTGAGGAGGCCGAAGAGTCCATGAAGCTTTTAGAAGTTGTCCCAGCAACAGCTTTGGATGCAACAGAGAGTTCAATTGACACGGTGAGAAAGTTTTTACCACCAGGATCTATCTTTGATTGTTTCAGGCAATACACAGCTTTGGGCCACCCTGGCAGTTTCGGGTTGTTTTTGAAAATTTGGAAGCGCCAGTTTCCTCACTTGCTCTTCAGGAGCACCCACCAGCATTCTGTTTGCCCCGTTTGCGTCAAGCACAAACTACTTCTCAAGGTTCTGTCTGGAGATATGAGTGCTTTTGTCAAACAGCAGTTTCTATATTCACGCCATCTTCAGATGCAGTACGTTGACCGTACAGTTTACTGGAAGGCGCGAGCTGATTCTCGGAAGGAGAGATCCAACAAACTGGTCCTCATATGTGACGCAATGGACCAGCAAAAATTCGCATGGCCGAGAGGGTCATTCCTCAAGAGTCATGACTTTGACCGATTCAATCGGCCACGACTACATTTGCTTGCAGTCATTGCCCACGGACATGGTTTGTACTTTGGATTGAGTCACATGGATACTAGCAAAGGTGCATCCAACACGTTGGACTTTTTGAGCTACGTTTTGACGGACCTTTATCGTCAAGGTGTCAAAGTTGCTGACATGTGGCTTCACTTGCAGCTAGACAATGCAGCGTCTTCCAACAAGAACAATGCCATGCTGTTGTGGGGAGCCGCGCTGACGCATGGAAGGCTGATTGCACGCTTTACAGCCTGCTTTCTCAGGGTTGGTCATACACATGAGGACCCGGGTTGGAAGTCGAGTTTTGCATTGCATAGTAGTACCCATGATCAAATTACAGGTTGTTCAAAACAACGCAATAATAAGGGCAAAGTTGTTCTCGATTCAAATGTTCAAAAAATCACCACTCGTGCGGGGCAAAGTTGATTTTTCAAAGGACGTTGATCAAGTATTTGGAGATGTGACAAAATGGATCCGGAAGAATCTGCATTCAGCCTTGACGATCACTGATTTTCAGAAGAGTTTGCAGCACTTTGCCGAAAATCTCCAAAGACCCTTTGAACGGCTCAGAAGAGTGGTCATGGTCGACAAAGTTCGTGATTGGAAGACTCATGTTGAATACATCCCCAAACGCGTGGTTGGAATTGCTGGACCAACTGCTCCAAGGGTGTTTGATATGGTTCGACGAGAAGGCTGGACAATTCTTAGCGGTTATATAAATATTTCTTTTTTTGGTTAAAATATTAAACTTTCAAGGGTGCTGTTCTGCTTGTGCAACTTTTCTTGCCCTGAGATTTGTGCCCCACAAGCGACCTTGCCACGGTTGGCGGCTCGCAGGATGTGATTCTGAGGCCTGGAAAGTAGAGTCTTTAATTATTCTGGATTTCTTGATGGGCGGGGTTTGTAGCTGTTCCGAGTTGCATTCCATGTCTGTCACTGTGATAAGTGGCGGCCGCCAGGTGCAAGCAGTACATGTCAGACAACGCGTGGGCAACATGTCAAGAATATGTTTGCGCTTCTGACATCGAGTTGTTGCCAGCCAGCTTGCCCACTGGACACCTGCTTGGCAATTATGGCATATCACAAAAGACTCAAAGTATGTAAGAATTTCTTGTTTTGAGTTTTTTTTGCAATGATAGTTGTTGCAATTTGAGATTTTCCACACAATATACTGTAAACATTGTAAACGTGTAATCATACGTATTGAATTGAATAGAATGTTTGGTGATTTTTGTTGCCACTTGTTGTCAGTAGATGAAGCAAGGTTGGATGCCACGGTCAAAGAAAACAGGGAAGTACAAGCAGATGATCTTAAAAGCAGCGGACACTTTGGATCAGCGCCCATTCTTGAAACATGAGGCTGCTGAAGCCTTGCGCTGCTGGGTCGAGGAGAGAAATGAACTACATCCGGCATTGAATGTGTCTTATTGCAAGTTGGCGATTGGATTGGCTGCTCCTAGCACTCTGACTCAAACCCTCACAGACAATTTTGAAGCTGGTGCAGTCGATGGTGGCGATAATGTACCAGCCGGTTTGGAGCCATCAATGGGCAAAGTAATAGTGAAATATATGCGTCCAAAAGGTGGTTCAGCAGCGAAAGAGCAAGGTCAACAAAACCATGACAGGGGCAACGAGATTGGTGCACCAACCAAGAAAGCTATGTTTGTTTATCCATTGGCAGTTTCCTTGGCCAGCAACCACAACTTGACGTTTGACCGTGCCTTAGTGAAGGCAGAAGAGTGTTGGAAGCGGTGCCCTCCACAGTTGCGACAGAAACTGCCCACCGATCTTGCAGAAGTGGAAGGCGACGATGATGAAAGGCAACCGCTTTTGGATTTGGAAATTGATATCGCTCCAAGAGGGGAGTGACAAGAGCAATGCTGCGGATTTGGCGTGAAAAAGCCCATGACTAGACTTGGAGATGATTGTTTGTAGATTGTAGATGAAACCCACCTTTTCACCCCTTTAACTTTTCAATGAACAACAGATTCGCAATCATTAAGACTCAACATGTTGCCGTTATTCTGGCAATTTTGTTACCCGGACATGTTTCAATTTCCCACTGCAGACATTTTGTGCAAGATGATGATGTTTACTACTGTTAAATCGTTGCCTTCTTATGTTTGCGGCCAGATTAGTTTTTCAAGAATGCGCAACAGGAAAATCAGGAGTTTGGGTGAAATAGGAACTTGGGTGAAGTAGGAACATGTGCGTACACTGATGGAAAAAAACATGAAAATTCAATGCAAGGAGAACAAAAGGTAGTGAGAAAGTGAAAGTGAAGATGAGGGGATGGTTTGACCAATGTTGAAAGATATTGAACACTTCATTATGGTTTTGGAGGGTGAGGGTTTTTAATGGTGTGTAAATGACAGGCCTGTTCCTATCCTTCCTGGATTCAAAACATTGGACGGGAAGGCTCGCTGATTTTTGTTTTTTTCTGCTGGTTTTTGGGCAGGGAAATTTGATTGGTCAATCAATGTCAATCATTCAGGAAGCAAAACATGCAAGATAGAGAGTGTTGTGTAGTTTGTTGTTTTGTGTACTGTCGTTTCTCATGAAATCGTACAAGTGAACCAAATCAAGGACTACCAACACAGTGACTGCATGATGCCAAATCAGTTCATCATTGACCAAATACATGTTGTATAATTCATGACATTCAAATTTTCCTGGCGCTCACAGTCACACTCGGGCTCAATCAAGATTGAAGGTTTGACGAGAACGTTGCCCCATTTGCCCTAATGGCCTCATCGGATGTCAGGATTGCACATGGGGATCTCACAGACAGCGATTCTGAAGGTGAGACTTGTCACCCGGCAACGGCTCCTTCTCCTTGTAGTTGCACGACCGTGGCTGAGGTTTTCAGCGGTGTTGGTGCGTTGTCAAAAGCGTGTGAGGAGTTTGGATTCAAGTCAATGCAGTTTGACCTCTTGAACAACGAAAGCCATGACATGTCGAAGGCGACCAACATGGAATTTATCAAGTCGGTGCTGCTGACCAACAATGTGAAGTATTGCCACTTCGCTCCTCCTTGCAACACCTTCTCCGCCGCAAGGTTCCCTAAGCTCCGGTTGCCAGACTGTAAAGATTTGTTTGGCCATAGCCAAGCTTTTTGTGTTTTCACAAACATTTGTTTTCAGGGAATTCCTTTAACTTCAGTTAGATTTTGCACCCCAAAGTGTCAAGGAACTTGTGAGAGTTTATAGCAGGCAAGTCCAATAAGTGTTCAGGATCTGTGTTCCTGTTGGACGCCTGTCCCTCCATTTTTGGCTGTGCCAGGTCAAGTGCATTCCCACTTGGGATGCCACATGTCATCCAGTCTGCGGGGAAGGACTGTTCCTCGATCTTGGTTGCCAATGCCATTGTTGAGAACACTGTGAAGATGATGACCCAATTGATGGACCATGGCGTGGCGGTTTCCATTGAAAACCCCCAGAACTCAGTGTGACTTGGCTCTTAAGTGTGACCAAGTACTTTTTTACGATGGTCTAGCGCACATAGACTTTCCGTTGTGAACAGGATTTGACATAGTTGTTCATTGCCATTTTGTTGTGGCTCAGGCTGTGGAAGGTTCAAGACCTCATCGATGTGTTCGACAACTATGACATGGAGGAAGTGATCTTTGACCAATGCAGGTCCGCAGGTCCATTGACGGATTTGTTTGTACCAACTCAATCAACTCAAGTGTAGCTGGAACTTATTATTAACTAGTACTCTTGAACATCAAGTGGCCGAGGTTGTTGTGTCTATCATCCCTCTATGGACATTTATTTGTTGTTGGTGCTTGAATTTTTTCCAAACATCAAACATCAGAACTGAATGGCTTAGAAGCGGCAGTGGTTTGCCATTCCACATTTCATGTCAGCATGAATTGCACTTAAATCTGCCTGGGCCCAGGTTCGGCGAGCCATACCGTAAGAGGACTTCAGTGTGGGTGGCAGGATCCTTCTTGCGTGGATTGAACCAAACATGTCAAGGTGGCCATCAGCATGTCCAACTGTCGGGATGGAAGAACCGCAAGAATCTTACTTTGAAGAACCGGTCAACAAAGGGGACCAGTGAGTACCCCCGGCGTTTGTGTGTCAAGTGGGCAGAGTTGCTCAAATGGCATTTTGGATGATAGCATCCAGAAAAAACCAAGCTCCACAGCTATGATAGCTTTGAAATTTTCCACCTGGGAATTTCAAAACCTGTTGCCATCATTGCTGCAACATTTTCACAATAATGTTTCTGAGGAGCTTGGGGTTGGGGTCAGGTTCTTGAAATTTACGAAATGAAGGATCTTTCGTATCTTTCTTTGCGGGGAAAAAACTAAAATGCTGTACCAGGGGTGGGTGAGTCACAACAAGTTCAATGCTTTTGTCAGCCTTTGATTGCTGACGTTGGTTTAGACTTTAGGGTTCTATATCAAGGTTTTAATTTTTATAATATATCAATCCTAAACCCTAAACCCTAAACTCTATGGCACAAAAACGGGCAGCATTTTGTCCCCCAAAACATTTTTAATTTGAATATTATTGGGGCTAACTTTTTGTGATGGATCTTGTTGGGTGGACAGTTGTTTCTGACATTTTTTTCGGAAGGGACATTGATTTCTGAGAAGATTAGGTTGGAGGTTGAACTTTGCGATGAACCGAGCTACGCTTCATCAGAAATTTGCTTTGTCATTGAGTGATTTGTTTCAACCAGGTTAGATTGTGCACTACATTGAAGTTTGGCTCACCAAAAACTTTTGTGGGGATGAAATTCATCATGAATCAAAGTTCAGTTCATCATAAATTTGGGTGTGGGTTGTCAGCATTGAGTTGGCAATTTCTGATGAGTCGTAGTACGATTCATCACAAATTTGATTTTGGGCCGACCATTTGTGTCTATCAGTCAGTCGGAAATTTCTGATGAGTCTTGGTACGGTTCATCACAAATTTTAGTTGAGCCTGATGGTCAGCCTTGTTGAAGTCACATCGGGTTTCTGATCGGTTCTAGTACGATTCATCGCAAATTTGATCGGGCTATCAGTTTGCAATGTCTTGTCGTGGAACAGGCTGCAAGCTTCAACATGGCCCAGCCCTCAAGATTCATCAGATTTTCATCTTTCATTGCAACCAAAGATTTGTGATGACCCGTGGTACGGGTCATCACAAATTTCCTTCCTTGCAGTCATTTTGGATGTTGGCAGACAGTTGGTTTCATTGCTTTTCACCGTTTGAAGATGGTTTTTGCGATGATCCGTACCACGACTCATCAGAAATTGTCAGCCTCTTGCACCATCAATTATCTGACAGATTTTGGCTTGAAGCTTTGAGTCATTACTGGGATCTCTAGACTCTAGAAGCCTAGAAATGGACCCACCAGCTTTGAAACGATCAGGGAGTGGCCTTGGAAGTGGATCCAAGCGACGAAAATCAGGTGATGGGCCAAATGCTAAAGAATTGGATCATTTGGGGCAGGAAGTCAACAAGCCCGAGGTGTGCCATGTTCTTCTCATGAACCCGTGGCTGCAAAACTGTCTCAAGAGTTTTGACACGCTATGGGCCAAGTACGAAGATGTGGGGAGCATGCTGAGGGAAGAGATTCAGGTCAGAATTTTGTTGCGTGTTAATGTTGTATAGCATTTCATTTTAACATTAGATAGGTCAACCAGCTCAGATTGGCATTCTTGAGAGTAATGTCAGCCATTGAAGGCCAGTTGTTTTAGAGTTAGATCGATCAAATAATAATTGGATGTAAGTTCATTTTTCAAACATTTTGCTAGCCAGGACCCAATTGAGTGGGCAACATGGATTGAGCGTGTGCTTCCGCCGGAGCCATCCAAAACATACATCCAGAAGAATGGCTTTGAACAACATGGCCCTGACCTGGTCCGTCCAAACCATTTGTGCTATTTTCCAGAAGCTGGAAACAAAGGCCATGTGTTGCGCGAGAGCTTCAAGAATTTGGTGTGCTTGATTATGTGCCGTGGGTTCATGACAGATCCATTTCTTCCTGGGGTGGAGATGCTGTTGGTTTGTAAACCTGACCACCGCCTTTTCAAGGAAAGTGACCTCCCACGCGATTGTTTGGGTGGAGATGATGCTCGCAGCACTATGCCCCCTTTCAATGTCCACATGATCAAGGGATGGACGAGGGTGGCTGCCTTGCACACTCTTTTGCTTATTATGCGCCAAGACGAATGCATCCACCGGTGGATTGAATTTCTTGGCCCGAAGGCTTTGACTCTGAGGACAATTCATGTCAACAAGCTGTTGATTCCTGACGGCCAAGATCAGATCGATGTGAACAGAGGCAGGTTTGCAACATCATTTACGTTTTTTTTAGTGACTGTTTTTTAACATGATAGAAGTAAAAGACAACAAGTTCTTGATACATGTCATTGATACTTCATCCTGTTTGAAGTTGGTATCATTCATGAACTCCTTAGTTTCACTAGCAGCACCTTCCAGCAGCCTTCAGATGTGACCACAACATCGATTATGACGCGATCCAAGCCCAACTGTTTCAACCACCTTCACCAGCTCACCAGAAAGCTTCAGATGGCTGAAGTGGATGGATGGAAACACACCCCTGGCACGATGAAGACAGTTCATTCGGACTTCTGCAAAGAAGTTTGGATTGTCGATCAGTGAAAGTACTGCAACTGATGCTTGTTCTCCATTGGTCAAATTGTTTGTATTACTGACTTGCCTGTCAATCAGGTTGTATTCATAGTGGGGGCCGCTGTCATAGGTGTCTTAGAGTTTTTTATTGTTATGATTGATGTTTTGTTTATTATTATTATATATGTTTTTTTGAAT
>DF244116.1:1410-13110 GCA_000507305.1 Breviolum minutum Mf 1.05b.01 | reverse complement strand
TATTATTATTATTATTATTATTATTATTATTATTATTATTATTATTATTACTTGTTGTTGTGGTGGTTACCCATGCGAGGAAACCTTGATGCATTTACCAGAGGACGTGCGGGACATATTGGCCAGAGCCGCAGGAACGTATGGAATGTGGCGGGGGCCATTCAGTCATTCGGCATTGTCATCGCCATTTTGGCGCAGTGGCTACTCACTTCCATGCGAGGAGCCCTGGTGGCAGGAAAAAAATGGCTGCAAAATGCCCAGCCCTTTCAAGGATGGTTGCAGAACGATTGGTGAATGATTGGCGAGAGACCCCAGCCGGCCTTCGTAAGACGGCAGATTCCAGCGTGGTGATGGACCTTTTCATTGCTTGCCAGGTGTTCCACATCTACATGGTTGAGCTTCAGACCTTGGTGGGAGAGCCAAATTCTAGGGATGTGGAGGATCTCGAGGAGGCTTTTCTGCTGCATACTTTCGATGCGGCATTCAAGAATGATGCCAAGAACCAGCCCATGCCATTGGATATCACCAAGGTTGCAGAGTTCGGGGCAGTGGTGCAGAGACACAAGACCAACTTGCAGTATGCCGAGGTTGAGAAACGGAAAGAGCTGAAGCTCCAGGTGGAGGGTGCAACATACAACAAACTTGCACAAGATTTGCTCGATGATGTCAAGCTGGTTCAAGGCACATTGGGACTGTTTAAGTTTATTTCCTTTGAACCAAGTCCACCATTATGTTGGAATGGGCTCCCGGCTTCATGAACAAATACCAACTATTGCATTCGCTAAAAGGATAGCGATAAGAAGCAATGATGTCTGTGGTCTTGCAACATGAGCAAAAATTGTTGTATAATTGCATTGTGGGAAATTACTGCAATACAATTGCAACAGGTCACTTACTTTCTAGTATCATAGCTTTGCCAAATGGTGGGGCTAGTCAAATCACGGCAGGTTACAATGACAAGGTGTTAGAAGCCCAGTCAGCAAAAGCACCTCGCTTGGCAGCTTACAAGCGGGCTCGACGCAACCGGGGGTTGGAGCGAGTGGAGTCTTTGATGCAGTGCCGCTTTGATTGTGTACTGTTGAGTGCAGAATCAGGGAAAGCTTCGTTTGCAGAAACACCAAAGCAGTACAATGCCTTCAGGGGCAAGGCTTGTCAAGATTGTGATCAGATACCTGCTGAGCAGACGAAACTTGGCGATAAGATGTTTTGAAATATTAGTTGTCATTTTTCCTGACATGCCATTCCCCATTCATTCACTTTTTGTTCATCACATGCATCATGCAACAGGAGAATGATTTTCAATGATGATAGTCTGCGGAGTGTATCATTTACATTTACACCCACTTAGCTTTCTACCATGCAACAAGACTGTGCTTTTACAATGATGGTATTACATGGACTCTCACGTAGCTTTCCAACACCCACTAAGCATTGCAACATCCATCTTGATTTTTCAGGGAGACATTGGTGATCTTGGACCTTGGGAAGGCACCATCAAATGCTGACATGGTCTCCATGATCAAGGCTGGCGCTGACATTTGCCACCAAGACAAAAACAATGCTTTGCTTCTACGGTACCCTGTGAAGTATGCTGCCCAAACGATGACTGCCTACCTGAGCGTTGTCCGGAACATTGAAGACAAGGTGTGGCATTAATGAAATTATCTATGTGTTGAATGCTAAGGCTTGTCAAAGAATATATTTACGAAAATCATAGTAGGTACCCTTTTGCATCTTGCTCCTTCAGAGATTTCCAGCACTCCAGAACAAAGTCGCAGACAAACACAAAAATCAACTATTTAGCTTCAGTACGTAGTGTACATGGGCAGATATTGTTAAGCAGGCACTCTTGTATAGTTTGGTGGTTTTAGCTTCATGTCCAGTCCGGGCTCTGATTTAAACCATTTGTTTGCAGCAGCAGGTAATACCCCACACACCTTCTTGGATCTAAGACGAGGTAGCTGAAATAAGAGGAGCCATTCCCAAAATGGTATCCACACAACGCCTTTGTAAATTGTCAGTGGGTGTTGATTGGCTTTTTGCTGCAATTTTGTCCTTTCAGAAAGGTCCTGAGCAATGGGCTGGACTTTGAAACCACCATCGATGTGACATATCGCCTGGATAACATCCATGGCAATGACAGCCGGCCTGGAATCTGCAGGATGCGCCTTTGCTACAGCAATTTGTACGAGAAGGAGACTCCTTGGCAGCATTGCTCTGCAATTTCAAATCATGGCCGGGTTGATGATGTGGCCTTGATTGCTGTGCGTGACATGAAGCTTCCATTGCAGCATTCGAACCCATCGTACACTTCAGAATTCCTCTCACCGGCAGAGCGGTTGTCACAGCAAGGCGCCAAGGCCTGTGAAGAGCTGCTGATGCGTTTGCTGCATGGTCGCGAAAGTACCCTTCGCAACAACCAACGCAGGGTTCATTGCCTTTAACAATGCAAGGTTTTTGCCACAACATTTTTAATTTGAGAGGGGACTTGTCTTGACACTTCTTGCACTAACATTACATCTTTTTGTGGACCAACCAGTTTAGAGATGACTTACCTCCATCCAGTTTTTACATGACACTTGTTACACCTTGGCCATGGTTCAACGCATCAGGTCATTATGGTTGACATCAGTCCAGATTTTGGTGAATGGGCAGAGGCAACGTGGTCTTTGCAGTGCAAGTGGCAAAATGGTGCGGGGCCTATACTATAGTTGAAAAAACCTAATTGTCATTCAAGGTCAGTCATGTTTGCTGATTTCATCCATTTCTGTTGCACAATTAAGTTGAGACACAGTTGCTTTTGACTTCCTCCATGTGTGTGTTGCTCTCAAAACAAAAACCAAGGTGATGATGTAGCATGCTGTGTCTATTTGGCAGTCTACCGCAAGGATGCTGCCCCTCGTGAAGATGCTCTTAGCGCTAATCCAGATTTTGAGAAATCTCGCATGCAAGGTGGGGTCCCCAAGCCATGATGTCATCCACATGTTGTATTTTCTGAATTTTTGAGTTTTCTGCATTTGATTTTCTTCGATTGACAGGTTTGAGAAGCTACATGAGTGGCTTGCTCATGTCGACTTGGTGGAACTCTCAACCAGACGCTGGTCCTGAAAACCCGCCCGATTCAGAATTTGTGGTGCCAAGACCAGCTTTGCAGCTGCTGGCGTGGCACGGCAATAATCAGCGACCAACTATTCCGCAGGTGATTCGTGACCGTTCCCTCGTGTTATGCAGAGCGTGGTTGAACCTTTTTTGTTTCTTTGAACTTTCAAAATAAAACGACCTCTCTTTGTTGACTACCCAACAAGTGTACTTTTCAAACACCAGGTCAAAGGTCTTGATTTGGGTGGATCAGATCGATCAGTCAGGTTTCAAAGAGTCAGACGAAGCGTACAAGAATCAGTGGTCGAAGCTTTTGGATGATGTGGAGAAACAGTTTGTTGACTGCCATGCGCTTCGCCCTGCAGGCAGAGGTGGGAATCCTGGACAGTCTGCTGCTGGGTCTGCCCCTAACAGGGCAAGTGGTGTTGTTTTGGATGGGCCTGAGACACATGGAGCATTGAAAGACCTCAGCAAAATGATTGCATGCAAAGAAGTTCCTTTCACTTCAATCGATATGAGCCAAGTGTCACTCTGCTTTGAAATGTTTGATCTTAATTTCACAGCAGTTTTTTTTGTGGGCCTAGAATTGTGAAGCCATACTGGAGGAGACAATGTCTGTGAAACGACCCGACCTTTCAATGATATATGTTCTTGCCAAGGCTGTTCACATGCAAAGCAACACGCACCCAGCCTGGCATTCTGCTGCTGAAGGACTACACTATGTACTTGACATGCGAGAAGAACTTGCATGGTGACAATTTTACTTTTGGCCCAGGTGAAATCTTCGGCTTCAATGTTGGGACGACATCCATCAAGCAAGTCACTGACCTCCAGAGTTTCTTGGTATTTAGTATTTTGCAACTGTGGATGTACAGCCAGGGGGGTTGGAGCAAACAAAATACCATATACAAAAATTATTGATTTTGTTTCTTTGGCAATATTGATGGTCTTTCCTGTTTGTGAGGCACTCCAAATTCCATTGTGTTTGCACACGACTCTGATCTTGACTTGGTGGCTTTGGTGGAAGGCAATGTGAAGACCCTAATTGCCATTTGCCAGGTTGTTCACAAAGCGTTTGAGCAAAGTGTTCCAGATGTGTCTTTGCAGCACCACCAGCATTCAGCCATGACCCGCATGCATGAGGGCACTGAGGTGGAAATGTTTTGTAGAAACAAGCTTGTGCCCCAAAGCAAGAGTGTGGGGTTCATTCCGGATCAGTTGGATGACAGCGCCTGTAGCCAGACTGTGCTGAAACGCTCTGTGTTTGGTGCAGTTTTCAATGATCGCAAAGAGAAAATGCCACAGTCAGGAGACGTTGGCGTCGTCTGGGAAGTGGCGTTGGACACCAACCCACCGGCTCAAATCAAAGCCTTGAAACCCAAGTTTTGGGTCAAAGGCAAGTTGGCCATGAAGGCCGACCATATTTACCAAATCACAGCCACAGCCTAGGAAATTCCACTATGCAGCACACACGTGTATGATGCGATGTTAATGGAGCTTGGTTTTTCATGTCTTTGTAGTAGAAAGATCAAACGGAGTAAAAAACATTCTATTATATAAATATATGTGTACATATATATATATATATATATATATATTTCATGTTGCGTTGCATTCAAGTGTGTTTTGCAATATGTGGTTTGAATGGCAGTGGTGGCACACCTGATGGCGGGGTGTTCGTACAGCTGCTTCCCCAAGTCTGGCTGGGTTGGTTAGGTCACAATGTTTTTGCTTCAGATACCTTGCAGCTGAAAATTATTGGGCCAGTTGGGAAGCGTTCTCTTCACAAAGAAGGAACCATCACAAGCGACTTCAAGGAGTGTGTTTGTGGCTATAAGGTGACTTGAAAAAGGGTGGTGGTGACAATCAGTTTTCTTATCATGTGATGTTTGAACACTGGCTTCAATGCATGAGTGAGCATTGATGTTTGGATTCACAGCGGTTGCAAATGTGTGGCTTAAATTAGATTTTGTTTTCTAGCGTTTCTCGCTACGTTCTGTAAAAGCTTAGCTGGGCAGTTTGTGGGTTGATGGGCGATTCTCGAATTGATGATCTGAGTGACAGTGGCGCTGAGCAAGTCGTTGCTACTCCTCCACGTGCTGAACAAAAAGATGTGGGTAGGTCTCAGAATGGTAATAGTAAGGTTCGATGGGCAGGAGAAACAGGTGCTGTTCCAACTGAAATTGAAACACCTGAAGAATCGAAACAGACACAAGCTGCAGAAGGTGAGGCACCTGCGAAACCTGGCACTGAAGAACCTGAAAAGCCTTGTAAGCCTCCGCGTGGTGGTCGTGGTGGTGGTGGTCTGAAGCGGCCAGCTGCGAGCAGAGGTGACCCCAATGCCAAGGACCAGGACCCTTCATCTCCCAAAAAGCCAAAAGTCGCCAAGGCGAAAACAGCCCCGAAGGCGAGTTCGAAGGAGAAGGCAGCTCCCAAGGCAAAGGGGAAGGCAGCTCCCAAGGCAAAGGTTCCTAGACTGAATTCTGCATTTGATGTTGTATATATATGCGAGCTGTTTTTCATGAATCTTTGTGCCAGGCAAATTGCATAATATGATGATTATGATGCAACCAAGTCATTCATTAATTGGTAATGTATCATTCCTTGACGCATTGAAATTGTCAAGGCTGCCAGTTTGATCAACGATGACGACCAGTTCACTGCAGCCGATGGAACGCAGTACCAACTGGTCCCTTATAGCACCCGTAATTCATGTGGATTGAAGCGTCAGCTACCAGATGGCAAGGCCCAGCAATTTTTCAGTGTTACTTGGATACAATGAAGTTGTGATTCACATTTCATTGATGACATAGCGGGTTGAGCGTCAGGCCTCAATTTGCAATTAAGTTTTTTTGCTGTTGAACTTTCGTTGAGTTTTTAGCAAGGCTCAGTGTGCTGGCCACGACCTCGCGGCCATGATGAAGATCTGCAGGGATGTGCTGGGGCGAATCAAAGGTGGTGAATCTGAGGCTGATGCTAAGCTGTACGGTGACAGTTTGAAGGCTCACTTGCAGAGCCAGAAACCGAAAGATGTAGAGTAGAGTGAGTTCTGAGTGCCACGAGATTGTTCGCAACGGTTGCATTTTGAGGAAAACAATTTCGTGATCTTTGCTTTGCAGGCAGCTTTTCATTAGTCCTTCAATCTTCCAGTATCATTCGTCAAATGTACACATGACAAGGTCATCATCATCGTTTGTTTGGGGGCAACAACAGCAAGAATCCGGTTTGGCTCTCAGACTTCAAAACATTAAACTCATACAGTCACAACTGGATGGGGGACTAAAACGCTTCAGGCTACAATGTTCCCAGCGCTGATTCCAGCCTACTCCAGTACCGTCTGAGCCTAAATGTTTGATGTTTGGGGTTGTTCACAGTCAGAGATGCATTCCACGTTGCGATGCAGCATTTGCTATCACGAAAAATAATGTACTTCTTTTGGCCCAAGCTGTTCTTAGTTCAGATGGCATACATCATGCGATGGCTTGCCCCAGAACCTGACGCTGAACCTCAGCCCAAGAAGCGGCAGCTTTGTTTGAAGGTACTCTTTGCACAGCAGCAGGGCTTCAACCTATGCTGCCAAAAATGTATCTGGGCAACATTTTTCCCTTGATACATCGGTTTTTAATCGGGGTCAGGAGGCGGTGCAACAAGGCACCACCGTCAGTGGAGCGTGGCTCCACTGGCGGTGGTGCCTTACTTCAGAGCCTTCATCTTCAGCCATGTCAATTATTGTTGATTCACCTACTTCAACGAATGTCCGAATTGGTGATGACGATATTGATTTGAATATCATTGACGCTGATCAACCGACCATCCTGCTTCCAGGTGATTGTTTGAAGTTTCAATACTACTACGTTTTATTGAATGAGTTGATCAACGCTGATCATTCAATTCTTTCAAGGCTCCGGTTCGGGCAACCTTCAGAAGCAGCTGCCGCCGCTGAAGAAAGTGAAGATGTGTGACACTAGCGACGTTTCAGATGGCGACAGCAATGACAAAGCTGGGCTTGTTACATGGATTTGATTTGCAGCTTATATGACAATTATCTCAGCGTGTGGAGCCGGTGCAAAAAAAAAGGAACCGCATGCATTACATATATGCCATTGCCCCCTACAAGTTATTACAGTTGCACTCCATATGTTTCAAAACCAAACAATATATAGTTGGTGACTTGTTTGATGCTGCCTGTTTCCGCAGAATGAAAATTCTAGTTGAATACATAGATGTATATATACATATATATATATATATTATATATACAAATAATTCAATGCTGAAGCCCTCAAAGCTATTGGTTGATCCTGTTTAATTCAAAGTTGGGGTTCGATCGCAACATTTATTTGGCGGCTCATTGGGACGCCCTAATTTTAAGTAGGGAAGGCTCATTGGGACGCCCTAATTTTAAGTAGGGAAGTTAGGAGTTGGCGGCTCATTGGGACGCCATAAAATGTTTAAGTAGGGAAGTTAGGAGTTGGCGGCTCGGGACGCCGTATGTTTAAGTAGGGAAGTTAGGAGTTGGCGGCTCATTGGGACGCCAAAATAGAGGGGTGAGCACTTGGGGCCACAAACCACTGTAGTTCTGTGTTGTAGTGGGGCTCACGAGCAAACATTTAGATTTGGTCGATTAGAGGATGTTGGTTCAGTGTGAAAGCAATGATTTCACATGTTGGCTCAAAGAACAAACCATAACTGCAGGATTCTAACAAGACTGCAAACCACATGGCTGAGATCTTAAAGTGTGACATGGAAGGTCAAAATATACTTTAAAAGCACCTGCAAACAAGTCAAAAACAACTTCTATGGAGATATTCTTTTGACAAAAATGTGATATTTTTTAATTCACAGCAGTTTGCAGGTTGAAAAGTTTTGGTATTATTATTTGCCACGATCCCCAGCTTCTCCTGCCATGGTGGATGAACAGATGGGCGATTCAGATACTGATTCTTTTGTTTATTCCCCCACGTCTCCTGGAAATTATATTCCAGAGCTTAGCGCTGCCACTCCAGCTGAGCCAAAGAAGCTGCTGCTTGGTTGAGTAATGTCACTGTGAAACTTTACTCTTTTTCTGTACGTGTAAGTTGTTTCTAGTCGGTGTAATTTATGATAATATGACGTGGTAGGTTTTAAAAGTACAAAAAACAAGTTTGCATTGGGAGTCAAATTGATAGCATCTTTCTCAAAATCATGTGAGGAAACTTTCTGCAGATCATGCTCGTGGTGTTTCGTCGGCTGCAGATCGAGCAGATCCACCAGGTCCAGCAGAAGGTGCAATGGATGGAGCACATCGACCAGGTCCAGCAGAAGGTGCAATGGAAGGAGCAGATCCAGCAGATCGAGCAGATCCACATGGATGGAGCAGATCCAGCAGGTCCAGCAGATCGAGCAGATCCACCAGGTCCAGCAGAAGGTGCAATGATGGATGGAGCAGATCGACCAGGTCCAGCAGATGGAGCAGATCCACCAGGTCCAGCAGAAGGTGCAATGATGGATGGAGCAGATCGACCAGGTCCAGCAGAAGGTGCAATGGATGGAGCTGGAGATCCAGCAGCAGGTCCAGCAGCAGATCGAGCAGATCCCAGGTCCAGAAGAAAGTGCAATGGATGGAGCAGATCAAGCAGTTCCTTCACAAGGTCGTGTGAACTCAGCTCCTGCGGATCCAGTTCCAGATCCAGCACCTCCTTCAGGTTTAGATCAAGCAGTTCCTTCACAAGGTCCTGTGAACTCAGCTCCTGCGGATCCAGTTCCAGATCCAGCACCTCCTTCAGGTTTAGTGGATGGAGCAGAAGATCCAGCAGGTCCAGCAGAAGGTGCAGATGCAGGTCCAGCGGATGGATCAGCTCCAGCAGTTGCAGGTCCGACCAGTTCAGCTAGCTCTACAGCCGCCACGGCCAAAGCGCCGCCTGCCACGGCCAAAGCCACGGCCAAAGCGCCGGCTGAATGGCCATGGAACCAACGAGCTTGGGAGCGGGTGGCACGTGGCAAGTATAAGAAGCGTGGGGGCAAGTGAAAATTGCGATCGCATTTTTCTTGCAAGAAAGGAAACAATAATGACAACTACAGAAATAACTAGGCAACATCAATTTCTAAAAGAAATATTGCAGACTTTGCAACACAATGTTCTCGCAACTTTTTGATGTTGTTCGGATTGAAGGTTGGCTTTTCACTTTGTTTCTCTGAGGCCAGGAGATCTGATGTCCCTTCTCGATAGTTGGGATCTCAATCTTAAAGGACATTTCAATCAATGGAACATTTCGCATCTCAAGTTCAATTTACAGAACTTTGCTGGATTTAGCGGTCCTTCATGTTTGTTTGGAGTGCTCTGACAAGTGATTGGAGTCTGAGGATGGGAGCATTGAAAGCATAGGACGGTGCGTTGAGTTTCAATTGCCAATTTCGTGATGTGAGATTCCCATTGTTGCAGTGATTGCGAGGACCCCGGTGATTCTTTTGCAGTGCCTCGCCAAGACTTGGTGACAAGGAGCCAGCAGCACCCAGGCAATTTGCCTTGGTTTTGCTTGCACCTGGTCACTTTAGTTCAGGTGTTTGCTGTCTTTGCTACCGGGTGATGACTTGACCAAACAAACGGAATGTCATTTTGCAACTGCCATGTTTTTCCAGAGTATTATTTTATTGTGGTTGTTGATATTAGGCTGACATTGAAAGTCCTACAATGAAATTTGTTTCCAAGCTGGACTTGAAAGATCCAAGCCATGATGGATGGTTGAAACTTGTGCTTTTGGCAGTTCGACTCTCAACAACAATGTTTGATTGCAACCTTTTTAGGCAAGGCATCACCCGTGCTCTTCTTCCCTGAATGCGATTTAAGTGATGTAACGTCGGGGTTTGACGCACACACGATTCGTGTGCGCGTCAAATTTTCTCGGACGACTGGTGGGAGCCTCCGGCTGGATTTAAGTTGGAGTATGGAGCAAAAATTGTTCATGGTTTTGGAATATTTGTGATTCAACGATTCATGATTGAAGTGGTATGGGGTCACCTTGGCCTCACTTCGCACGGGGCTACAAATAATTGGCCAAATTTTTAGCTTGGGTTCGGTGAGAGTGACATTGCTGGCATGCAATGGCAATGAGCATTGCCCTGGCATGCCAGCGGCTGCCAGTCTCACATTTGCACCTAAAGAACTATGGCCCATATGCATAATATTATTTGCGTGCAAAACCTTTTGTGCGGCTCATTGGGCCGCACATAGTTGCATGATCACCTTCGTGATGTGGAATGGAAAACCGCATGTGTGTTCGATGGTGAAGGGGCAGGATGATGGCAAATTGAGAAGGTATTCAAAGGTTGTGCTTGTTTTGACATAGTTCAGTGCCAGCCCATGCTGTTTTAGACTTGATGACATTCTTTTGCGTCATAAGAATCTGCCACCAAACATGAACAAAAAATCAATTGTGAATGTGGAGTAAAACATCGGAAAACTATGACCTTCTTTTTTCCTTTATTTAGCAGTATGTTGCAAAACCAAGAGTTTTGCAATCGAGATTAAAAGCTGCCATGTTACATTTTTAGTAGCAAATGCATCGATTTAAGCGAAGGTCTCACGAGAAATTCAAACCAGCCAGCAATGCCTGACAACCCGAATACCTACTACATTTTCCTTCAAAATAGAACTGAACTTGGAATTTACCAAATGAAACGGGGCAACTTAGTTTTGTGGGTTGCACCTCTCTTCCCCTAGCTACTAGTATTTTGAGTCATCAATGATGTTTGAGGATATTATATTCATTCTGCTTAGTTGTTGGTTTGGCTTGGTGGTTTCGGTGCCCTTATCGAAGGAAGTTTAAATAGAAACTTCCGACAATTTGGAGAGTTGAAAAGCCGATGAAAAGCACAGCAGTAGAGTAGTCAAGTCAGTCGACAGAAGATGCAATAGTGTCAAAGTCAAGTGAAAGAAGATACATCCGCGCTAAATGTTAGAGAAGTCACGAAATGCTGTGTTTTTTGCAATGATTCGTGGGTCGGGTCAGTCGAAAAGTAGGCCTGTTAAAGCGGCGGGTGCGGAGGTCGGAGCTGAGAGAATAAATCAAAAATTGCACGCCGCTGTGGCGAAAAGCAGATTTGGAAGTGAAAATGCACAAAATTAAAACACCACATTCCGAGAGCACTTTTGGAAGTCCAGATGTCGAAAAAATGTACGCCGCTGTGGCGAAACACACATTTTGGAAGTCAAAATGTTCAAAAAATGTGATCCTCGGAGCACTTTTTGAGGTTCTGATGTCGAAAAATTAGTCAGGTAGTAAGTTAGTCAATTAGTCAATCAGTCAGTTCGTCACTTAGTCAGTTAGCTAGTTAGTCAGTTAGTTAGTTAGTCAGTCAATTATGGTCAATTAGTCAGTTAACCAATCAATCAATCGATCAATCAATCAATCAACCAATCAATCAATCAATCAATCAATCAATCGATCAATCAATCAGTCAGTCAGTCAGTTAGTCAGTAAGTCAGTTAGTCAGTAAGTCAGTAAGTCAGTAAGTCAGTAAGTCAGTAAGTCAGTTAGCTAGTTAGTTCGTCAGTTAGTCAGTCAGTCAGTGAGTCATTTAAGGTCAGTTAGTTAGTAGTTAGTTAGTTAGTTAGTTAGTTAG
>DF244115.1:18551-30560 GCA_000507305.1 Breviolum minutum Mf 1.05b.01 | reverse complement strand
GTCGTCGTCGTCGTCGTCGTCGTCGTCGTCGTCGTCGTCGTCGTCGTCGTCGTCGTCGTGATCCTGCATGAAACCTGTCTCTCACCTACCCATCGCCTTCTTGGTCACATAGTGAGGACCTTGGATCACCTCACCTTCCACATTGAAGGGATGCCACAGACCTGGAAGGGATGGCTGGGATCCAGAGGGATTCCACAACACCCAACCCAGTCACCTTCTGGTAAGTAGATCTTGGCATGAGAATCCTTGGACAGGACCGGGGACCTTGGCTACACAGATAGATGGAACAAACCTTTTTGCCAACTTCCTCTGCGAGCAACTATGCAACAGTTGGTGCATGAGGAGGTACACGGCTGCATTTATTTCATCAATCTGCATCCACACAGGGCTATCATACATATCTGCACCAAAGACGGTATTCCATTCGTTCATTGAGTTTCCATTTCGTCGAATCAAAGGACATCGGACATCGCTACACACAAAGGATCATCCAGCGAATCTGAGAAACCCGACACCAAGATTTCTCCGTCCATCCATTGAGAGGTCAAATCTTCTACCTGTCAATCACTGCACAACAAGTTGCTGGGGCAAAAAAAAACTGAAAGGTACAGTCCGGTACAGTACCTAGAAAGGAGAAACTACTTCCCAGAACAAACCTATGTGCTGCCACGCAAAATGTGAAGAAAACCTGGGCAAGTGATAATCACTTCTTCAGGTCATTTCTGAGGATCTTCCGAGCCTAAACCACCATCTCCACTAGGACACTAGGATAAGCTTCTTTGTTTCAGTGGGCTTGAAATTCACCCTGATTCGTTATCATTCCCAAGTGAGTCGCACAAACAAAAATATCTCTATCCCATCACCATACTGATGGGATAGTGAGATCTAGTGAATCTTCTCCAAAGTTCTCCAAAGATGCCGGAGGACATTTCAAAAAATAAAAACAAAGCCCCACACCTCCCCTGCCCAGCCGCAACAAAGGTCTCTTTTTGATATGCTCGGAAAAGGTTTTAGGTTCATCAAATTCATCTTCAACCCTCTCTGTGCCTTGGGATCTTCTGGAAAATCCATGGCTAAAGGACGGATGAAGAGCTCACCCTCCGTATTTAAACCTTGGACCATTCGTGGATTCAAGCAGCACCACTGGTCATTTTTCTCAGGAAAGAAAAACATGCCTTGCTGGTGCTGACTCCCAACATACTTGATTCCTTGCGTTTCATCCTTTCTTGATGTTCCAGCATACTTTTACTACAACTTGAGGAATTAATTATATGTTATAATTGTGGCAATTCTGGCTTTTAAATTATTGAACCCCCAACAAAATGACTATAAAAAAAACTGACCAAAAGGAACACCCCTGTGTGCTCCGTGGATGCTACCTGACCAGAACTTGAACCATAGTCAACCTCAGCAACTGTTCGGGGTCAACACACATCCTGACAAGAAACGGTGCGCTAAGGAATAGTGGTAAGGCAACAGTCCTGAGTTGGGAAAGCGCAAAGTATAGCAATATCACATATCAAAAACTCATGGAAGGCAAACGAGGAAAATGAAAGGTCTGTACATTCAAAAAGAGAATCATCTAGAAAATGTGGATTTACAGAAAGAATGAGCTCATGCTTGTTTACAAATGTCTCATTGTATGCCAACAGGATTCCACTACACCGCTAATTTCTGGAAATAAATAAGAGCGTATATATTTTGCACCCATATGAGGATTCCAAATAAGAGAGCCATGTCCTTTTCAGGGTATTCTTTGCTTTGTAAATACTTCACATGATCTCCCAACAAACAGTAAAAGGGTGCAGGTCCACAAAATTTGGTGATCCAAGAGAGAAAGAAAGATGACTCCCATCCAAGAACCAGGCTGAATTTGAGTTTCCACTCCAAAATGAGTCTTCCAACAACCAGGCGAGAAAACTACCAGATGTATCCAGAATTCACAAAAGAGCAGTGAAATCTGAAGCCTTACGACATTCCATTGAATCCTGGTTGGTTTTCCTACATATCCTTATATTGCCGAAAATTACAATCCCTATATGGGTGTTTCCCTAAATGGTGGTACCCCCAAAACACCCCAAAATCATCATTTTTAGTAGGAAAACCGATGGTTGTTGGGCAGCACCATTTTAGGAAACCCCCATATAGCTGGGTAGAATCCTCTATATATAGCCCAACCAACCAGGGTGGTTCACTGATCACCGCAAAAACCGTTCAAGCTCAGACTCTGTAACGCTGGATCAGAGCTTGGCGCCTGACAGTCATTTCCCCGGGAAAAGTTAGATTTACTGAGCGCTATGAATATGAAATTAATATGAACATGTGAGTGAGAAAATCAGATGAAAAAACCTCATGGTGTAGGTTTTGCTACAGTACTGTATGTATCAATATTTCATATATGTATATATACGTATATATGAATGATTTTAAGATGAATTTTAAAAAATCCCATGATGATCAAGGATATCAATTATCACGGATTATGCCAGGTCAGTTGTTCATGGAAATGTCATGTCTTAGAAGACCAAAGGAGAGGGGCTCTCATCCCGGTGGATACATAAATCCACTAATGGGGCATATCCTACACTCCCATGGGGTGCTGTAAGAAGAATCGATGCAACCAAGTTTCAGGTATTGATATACTTTCAAAATGTTAGTTTCAAAACACAAATTGTTGAACAGTAAGCCTCTGTCTGTATCATGGGTTTGGTACAGAGAGAGAGAACGAGAGAGTTTTGTAGTTGCTTTTGACTCAGAAAATCTAGCAACTCTGCTTCCTACCTCTGTCCATTTTGTCCACAAGCTGTATAATTTCAACTTGAACCTTTCCAAAATCAATGGTGGTTTGGAAAAACGGAGTCGTTTGGAATCATTTTCCAGGCCGAAACCCGCCAACTGACCGCAGACTCAGCCCCTGACATAATGTGGGCATCCGAGTACAGCCATGGCCAGTGTGGCTGGTCGTCGTGAGTAGAATGAGTTCGCATCAACGGCATGAAGCTTCCCACCTCCAAACAGAGCTGGACCAAACGTCAAATCAGTTTCTGAACACTCCAGCTTTGAGCAAGGCCATGTAATAGATAGCTATATTGCATATATTATCATTATGTTGTATTGCATCAAGTTAGCAAATGTACAATAGTGATAATACAATATAATATAGGAATAGTAACTTATATAACTCCCCCATTTCTTAATCTGAACATCTTTTGGGGTACTGGGTACCCAGAAGCAACCGAAAAAGCACCCACTGGCCCACTGAGAAAAAACAAGCGTTCCTTCTGGGAGCCCATCCATCAACAAGGTTGTTTTTAGATGAACACACCTCAACCTTCAAGAACTGGCAACTTTTATCACAGCATCCGCATGTTCATTCTCTCACCAAACAGACTGCACGCTTGTTTTCAATGCTCCATCCTTCACTATTCACCCCTCCTCTTTGCTCTAAATCTATACGTGACTGCCTTCTACTCGCGTTAGTTACTACGCGTATCAGGCATTGCTTCTGTACATTCCAATCCCTGACGATGCTTGGATATTGCCGAAATGCGGTGTCACCCTTTCAGTGTATCACCGTAGCGAACACTGGCTTCACATGGGAGCGAATTCAACCACCAATAATAAATGCAACTTCACTGCAGTTGAACAAGCATGATTGATGCTTTTGCGAGAGAAACGGGGGTTGAAATTTATCATCCTCGTGGCTGTTGAAAAGGCATAGATACTCGTCTAGTCACTTGTAATTTCAATTTAATTTCAGTTGATAGACAAATGAAGTTGCACACTCGAGTTTCACCCTAAGATAAGAGATCCGGGGATATTTAAATATGTCTTGCTTGGAGCTTGCCTGGATGCCCGTTAAGCCAAGACATTTCTTTGCTTTGACGAGAGTTTTTCCAAGAGGTTAACTCGGTTCAGTTAAAGCTCAGCTAGTCGGCAAAATTTTGGCATTTCGCCACAATGACAATTTCATGGAAAAAAAAAAGCAATTCCATACATGGACCCACCTAACAGCCCTGACTCCTCAGCCATTTTTCAACTCTGCCATCAGCACATGACGACCCACGCCGCGGTGCTGAGAACGAATTAGTTGATAAGGCTGAAAGAAGCCATAGGTGGACAAATTTTGGTGCATTTTTAGGATTTGAAACTGGATAATTCCATATTTCATTGGAAGCTTCTCCAGTTCTGGGCAGGAAAAATTGATGACATCCACATCTACCTATCTCGGGATTGTCGGACTTGACACAACAAATCTCCAAGTTTCTGTTCCTTCGACTGGAAAGCCATATGATTCCTTTCTGAATCCCCAAAAGCTCCCGCAGTTTTTCAGATCCAAACTCTTTACCTCGGTTGATTTTCAGGTGGGAAAAATTTCCGAATCCTGAGTGATTACAAGAAAAAGAGCATCAAATTGCTTTTATGGCACGCAAAATTCACTGCAATTACTGCAGTTTAAGATATCACTGATAGCACATTGCCAGGTTCGAGCTTTGCAAAGGATGTCCGAAAATTCTAAAGGGCAAATCAATGCAAATCATGTATCGCTTTCATGGAAACAACCCAAAATAACACAACATCACAAAGGTTGATTATGTCTGCTCAGTGGCAATGACGACAGTTCGGTCGTCCCAGCAGTTTATTGATCTGTAGTTGACGCCTTGCGAAGGAAATGCACTGTCAAGGCCAAACCGACCAGCAAAAACAACTGCATGGCGCAGTTGTGGCCCCGTTGACTGCGCGTTTGGCGCGTGGCACGCGAAAGTCGAGCACCAAATCCCTTCAGCTTGAACTTCAAATTTCCAGCGGCCAAGGTTGAGCAGTGCATGGAGATCTCGCAGGAAATGACCCTCTTGACCATCCAACACGGATATTCAACTTCAATAGCCCTAATCCACTAAACACCTGGCAGAAAAAAATAGTAGAAATTAAAGTCTATCAGTCCCTGGAAGGAAGTTCGTGCACTGGTAAGGTTGGGAGGTCATTCCTGTGTTGAAAAGAATGCCGCGCCTGGTACCACCGCGTCAATAGCTGAGAAGAGGCGTTGCCAAAAAATCCTGGCAGTGTAGTTATTCAGAACCCTATTGAAATGCTAGTTACACATCACCTTGTAAGGTTCCGGCATTTTGATGACTTTTCTTTCAATGATTGGTGAGATAATGTGATGATTATGTGATGTAGGGGATTGATGTTCACTCACACAAAACATGGAACAAAATGAAACCCTTTGCATGGTCAATGTCATGATCGTCATAATAGGTACCAACCTGAACATAGAATCGGCTTGTCATCATTTAAGACGATACTATTCCAATCAGGATGCATTCACAGCTGACCAGCTGTCAAGCTGTGAACCCTAGCCTCCAATGTCACATGCCACGTATGGTGCACCCGCTAAGGCCCAGTTGAGCATCATCCCCGCCGTCTTTCGCAGGTCCTGGAGGATCTCCAAACAAAGGCTGCTCAGTCGATGGTCCAAGACGGGCTGTTAGCTGTTAGCTCGGCAAATCAAAATTAAAAGAAAATGGTTGGTCACTTTGTTTTGAAAAAAATCGAAGTGGTATTTCCATCACTTCACCTTTTCCACCTTTCACCAAATCTCTGAGGATCCAGGTGCAATCACAAAAATATCTGATTACAATATGTACTACGCATCATTCTTCGCTTGTTTCTCTCTATCTGCTTCCCTGACATCCACGGCCGCCCATTCCCTAAATCTCCTGCCAGCTTGATTCCACATCACCCGTCCACACAGCAGCCCCCAGCCGTGCCATGCCAGGGGTAAAGGCCCGATTCAACGAGAAGAAGCGGGAGTTCTGCCGCGCCTCTGAGTTCCGCATGTGTCCGTAATTGTTCGGTTGAAGTTCAGTACATTTCACTGAAATGACTTGCACATAGCTGTTCTCTGTGACCTCTTTGCCATGGTTAAGTGACGCTTTCAAAGGTTAAGTGACCTCCAATTAGGAGATCAAAAGATCACTCTGAATCACCTGGCACATATCATATGTTACCATCCTATCCTGCTTGAGGTCTCTGCTTGAAACTACCCAGTTGAAACTTCTCCACTCACATCCCATGCCTTGTGACTCTGATGTAGGTCAAGCTCAGCCAGATTCCAGTCATGATAGGTATAGTAGAAGTTCTCACCCTCCTTATGTTATGGTTCCAAAGTCGCGGTGGAACCAAGAAAGAAAAAGACATTTGAAAAAAATGCCAAGATGCTCCGATTATGTACGACGTACAACTATCAACAATCCAAATCCAAAGCTGGAGAAAAAGGAGAAATTGTGGTGATCATTGGTAGCTTCCAGCAAGTTTCATCATTCCACCAGTAGGAGATTCCACTCGTCAGGTAGTGCCTGGATCAAATTCTGGTTGACTTTTTGACTTTTGGATCTTCACAAGTCTTCTCAAAAGCCCTACTCTTCATGCATAGATTCAACGAAAGAGTGTGTTTATATACATTTCAGCATGTCATCATTGCTCAACTGATCATGCTTTTCAGCAACACTTCTGAGTCTCAGTGCTTAAGCTGTAAATTGCCCTAAGTCTCTCCGATCTTTTTGACCGAAATATACTCATCTCATGAAAATCCAACTTCCAACTCACAGCTGCTTAGTGAATTTCTGCTACCTACATACTTTGGTGCTTGGACCCCCGAGTTCAACGCAAATTTGTACATGCCCCAACTCCAAATCCTTCCAACCATGATACTCCATTTGCTGTGAGTACCAACTGCGCATCTCAGGGTCTGAAAATCGAAGCCAACGTCCAACTGCATAGGTTTCGGGACCACCTGCCATCAAACTGTCAAAATAGCTTGGTTTCTTTACGAAAAAAAAACAAGATATCAAAGATATCTACTAACCCACCCCCCCTGGTAGAATTTCCAAATTTTTCCATGCGCCATCTCCGGTGCCTTGTGGTGCCAACCATCCTTTGTCTTGAGCGAGTTTTAGGAGTTGCTGATTCCCCAAACGTGGCTTTCGTATACCGGCAAGGAAGACCTGTTGCTCCTGCCGCGTGCCCAGGGTTCGTCAATGTGGTGAAGGTCATTTTCGTCAAATTCATCAGGGTTTTAGGTGCCCCCGAGGCACTACTGTATGCTTAGGAGAATTCAGCTGGCCACTATGAGAAACCACAGAAAGACTCCAAAGGCTTTTTATGGGTCTCCCGAACAGTAAGATGCCAGAAAGTGGTTTTTGGCACCTTTCTTGTGCCTGTTCTTGACCCGAGCTGCCATCCATCTGCTTCACTCAGGTACATATATTCTAGTTGGTGGTTTCAACCCATTTGAAAAATATTAGTCGAATAGGATCATTTCCCCAAGTAGGGGTGAAAATAAAAAATTTGAAACCACCACCTAGTATTTCAATATGCTTTGCACATGGAAATTGTGTCTTTTTTGCATCTGATGGCCTCTTTCATCTAGTCTATCACTATCCAGCACAGCAAGCGCACCATAGTAGGTTGAGTGAACAAACACATTAAATCGGCCAACCTTGCCTATTGCGTAGAGCTTTTAATGGTTTCAAGACTTGTGGCGGCGCACATCCACATCCCTACCACATAAGTCCTCGAGATATTTCTTCAACTGCTTCGTGGGCTCCGGAAACAGCTCAGAATTCCAGCCAAAGTCTTGGTACCACTCTTCTCCCGAAGAATTGAAGGAGTAGTCCGAGGTGTTGGCAAACCATTCAAAATCCAGGATCACCGAATCCTTGATATTTTCAACGTGAAGGCACAGCTGCAGGTTGTATCAAAACAAAACATCACCTGCTATCAGGGAACTAACGGAAAACCACCACGACGAAACTGGTCCACGGTGTCTTCCAGATACCTGGCTAAGGGTTGTTCCACTGAGGAAAATGTATTGGAATGCAAATGCACCAAACATGACATAACCTGCATATCCCTTTCTTCTTGTCAATCTTGTCGAACATTTTGCAAGTTGGGTGTCTTATGCATCAGCAGGCTGTACCCAATATTTCTCCCGCACCTCCGATCTTTCCAGCCCCACCGACAGGCCATAAAGCCCAAAATATGCCTGCCGACAGCTCAAGTATCCATGACAGAAACAGGGCCCGAGTAGGAGAAGGCCCTACAGGATGTAAGTATTTCAAGGAGATCATTTTGAGTGAGAAATCTGTCCTTCCCATTTTTTGTCACCAAAGCACGTCAACCTTTTGCAGCATCCCTGCTGTCGAAAGGGGGCCCCCACCCGCCTGGGAGGTACAGCTGGTGGTCCAGTCAAGGCATAGTACGCTTTGGTACCTAGTGAAGGCCATCAGAGATTTTCCTGTGAGACGATTCTCTGCAAGATGTGACGAATCGTGGACATCGCAATCTCTGAAATGTGGATGCATGAATGGTGTCAAAGCCCCGGAAGTTGTTCATCGATTCTGTTCAGTCAAAGATATGCATTCCTCATGTGTTGTGTGTGTGTGTGTGTGTTATCAATCTTTTGGTTATAACTTCAAACCCTTTTCCCGTGTCAAAACTTGAATCAAAAGTGCTTCCAAAATTGCGCACTGCCCTGATTCGAAAGGCAAACTGGGTGCATGTTTTATGAAACTTTCAGACCTTTTGAGTGAAATTTCCTTTAGCTGAATCCTTGAAAGTGCTTAAACAAAAATAACCCAAACCACAGTAGTCTACGCTCCTGTTGTGCTGCTTTGTTCCAACCCAACATCTGCACACTGGTGCCTTCTGCCAGGGAGGCAGCAGGCATGAGAAACAGTTGAAAAGCACCTTCAAATGCCCATGCGAGTTGTTGTCCAGTAGAGTGATACCTGCATGCATACATATGCACAGAGAGATCACATGCCAAGGGCGTTCCAGAATCCGAATCACCGGTAATCCCTAGATGACAAAGGACCGACATCTCCTAAAATCATTTCGAAAACAGGGACCTTGCAGACCTTGCATCATCAAAGCGGGGGTGGTGGGATGTGAGTCAGCAAGACTTCCCATCCGACGGGAGACCCCACAAGGGACCTGGCTGCCATTCTGTTGAAGTGGGTCACATTGCTGTGTCCAAGGGCTGCATAACCATCTTTACTGTAGAAGTAGGGCACGTAGGTGGCGCGGTTCGCCTTATTGAAGATCTTTGGTGGACAACTTCTTATCCCAATCTTTGCAGTCGATGCCCGAAAATTCCTTGTCCTCTGCGGATATATCACATATAGATATAGGTGTACACTGTATAACTTCATCTTCACATGGACTCTTTTTGGAAATTACTGGAAGAAAATCTCACACAAAGAATCAGGTTCACCCGTCTACCCGCTACTATCAACTGAAGTTACGGCTGTCATAAGCCAATTTAATATCAGTGTAGCATCTGATATCTCCAAATCCCCCTACATTTTGGCGCAGGAACCAAGGTGACCGGAGATTCTACTGCCAGCAGCTTGAGTGCATCTTTGGGCCCAGCACCACGACCATAGAGCTGTGCTGTTGAACTATTGAAGATCAGCAAGCCACCAGACCTGCTGGTCAATCTGGTTGTTTTTCACATATATCACGATTTGATGGGTTTTTGAGATACTCTCCCTGAAACTAACAGTTCGCACCGGAAAATACAGTAGCATCAATTTTCAGGTGCGAAAATGTTGGTTTCAGGGAGGGTATATCAAAGACTGATCCGGCAATTCATTCCTTTTAGGAGGTCTTGTGCCAGGCATAACGAGGAAACAGAAACATCTCATAACTTTAATTGATAGCATTGAAAATAAGGACAACTTGGCATCAGAAGACTTGGTTTTTCCATTCTGAAATTCTCAACCCATCACATACCCTTTAGGGAACGATCACATGTCCCACTTTGGGAAAAGGAAAATAATCTACAAAAGTGCGTTGGGAAGGGATATGTTGGTTCCCGGGAGGGAAAACCATACACTCTACAGGACAAATCCTTTTGTACAAGTTGCCTGTGCACGTTTCCAGTTCGTTCCATCCAGCTCAAACCCTTTCATGCCCTTGCCTGCCCGCTACAGCACCAATTTCAGGAGACCATCCTAGATCTGATTGGGAGCTTGCAGATATCATACAGGAATCTTTTGCCAAAAAAACGCTTCCACGGCGCCATTTTGCAAGGCATTTTGCATGTTTTTTCAAAGAAACACAATATCATCCACTCATGGGATTTCATGAAACATCAACTGAAGTCACTCTGGAGTTTTCACTCCCAGCGTTATCCCCACAGGTTTGCCGCCTGTGGCATTTTGGACCAGCACGCCTGAAAAAATTGTCAGTGAAAGATATGTGTTTCATTCAGGAACTGTTTTGATGAACAACATAAAAACCACTCAAAAGCTCATCTTGACATCTAGTTTTGGCTTTCTGAGGAGCCATATACCCCTGAGTTTGACAAAAGGCAAAGGCTGCTGGGAGTTGAACTTCACAGGAACATATTTCATTGCAACGGCTGAGATGAACGTTTCTTCCTTGAGTACCCCATAGAGATTTCATTCCCAACCTCTTGATCCAAAAAACAGATTTGGTACACCCCTTAAGTTTAACATGGAACCTGAAAATCAACCCCTTGAAAAGGAGATTCCCTTTGGAAAAAAAACATGTTCAGGTTCCATGTTAAACTTTGGGGGTGTACCTTCAAAAACTTCCTTCCTTTGTTGCAGCTCCAAGGTACAGCTCCCTTGGCTGACAAACCAATCAGTGCATTGACTTTCAGCATGACAGGCATCGCAACAGGCTCCTGCGCAAGACCCGGCTCGGACGCGAAAACCGCTTGGAAGCAGCACCACATCTTTCACTTCAAATCAGCTGATCAAATGGCATCTACCACCCTTACGACCCTTCCTACCCTTCCAACCATTGTCCTGCATTCATGGATTTTTCGAGTAGCACTTTTCCACCCTGCAGCAGGAAAGAATCACTATCAGACATCATCAAACAATAAAACTCAGCCTTCAGGTAGTGTTGCAAAACCATGTGAACACAATACCCTTGAGGATTTGACCCATCATCTCTGTTTTTTCAATATGAGTTCTTGTAGAAGACAAACATTCACATGCAATAGAAGTCTAGAACGTTACGTTCAACTGTGGCAAATGTGAATCCTAAAAAAATCAAAGTGCTGGAGACAAAAGAGTTCACAGCAATGGTGTTGGTATTTCATCAGTTTGGTCCTATGTTCGTACAATCGATTTACAGTAAATAACCCATACATTTCCAGTATATTGATTAGATATATATAATATGCATACATCATACCAGTATCATGGCATATATACATTTCAAATTCCATCATTTCCCATCTCTCAAACCCACCTTCAAGACGCCACTAAGCTGAAGCAGCTGTCAGACAGGTTTCCCCGTTTCTGAGACTCCACACCTCAGCCTTGCGCCCCAGCAGCCCTGCACAGCTCTCCAGGTCGCCTTGTGTCACCAGCTTCCCAAAGGCATTACGCAGACGTAGCTGCAGGGCGCCTCGAGCCGCGAGTCCCAACATTTGGGGACCGGGGTTGCTTGGGGGGGCACCCCAACCGGACCAACCAACCAACCCTTTGAGGATGGTTGGTTTCAGCAAGAAAACCAGTAAATAAACAACCCAAAAAGCGACTGGAATTGACCCGATTTGAATCTTTTTTGTTCAGTTGAAAAGCTGAAAAGTTCCAAAGGGTTTAAAAAAAAACTGGAAAAAACTGGAAAATAAGCTACTTCTGGTTGCAACTCAGGTATCTAACATGGGAAGATGAAGAAATTCCTGTGGCTCTGCAGTCTTGCCCCGAACCGCCTGGTGCTTTGAAGATGGAGATTGATCCAAGTCCATCAACTCGGATGCCCTCAGGTTGAAAAACCCAGGTATGTCACTGGGAAAAATATGTAAACATTCCTTCTGAGAAGTATATATATGTACATAAATATGTGTATATATGTGTATATACATACCTATGTAAAATGGATGAGTATTGGTCTTCTGCTGGCTTGTCATAAAAAAGGATGAGTATTGGTCTTCTGCTGGCTTGTCATAAAAATGGATGAGTA
>DF244115.1:0-17684 GCA_000507305.1 Breviolum minutum Mf 1.05b.01 | reverse complement strand
ATGACAAGCCAGCATAAGACCGGTACTCATCCATTTTTATTGACAAGCCAGCAGAAGACCAATACTCATCCATTTTTTTGACAAGCTGGCATAAGACCGTCGCTCATCCATTTTACATAGGTATGTATATACACATATATACACATATTTATGTACATATATATATATATACTTCTCAGAAGGAATGTTTACATATTTTTTCTGGGAAGTTCCAAAGTCAGCCACAAAGTCCCCCGTAACTTGAGAACTACCAAAGTAGTACCATGACCAGTCTAAACGAAACATCCGCTCAATTTATGCCAGGTATGTGGCTTCTGATGCTTCCAGTGTGTTGGAGCTTCTTTTAGATACTGCCTCTTCATGGACGGAGCTGAACACACCAAACTTCACGTTAGCTTCCCTGGGCAAGACCTGCGCACACAGCCAAGTCGTCACTAGAAACTGTTCCTCAACTGAATTTTGATCTGTTTCTCCTTCGTGAATGACTGGTGTAGAGATACAGTTTTCAGATTTGCTCAGCTAGAATCAGTGTAATTCCACAAACATGCGAATTCAAAAGGAATAAAGGACTGCAATATTGTATCAAGACTACCAACAGCAAATCACTTTCGTCGAAGCATGGCCAGATCTCCGAAATTTCTGACTGGAACCAGGTGACGCCTCCTTCAGCTCATCCTTCTCGACATTTAGCTCCGGGGCCAAGCGCACACGCAAAGCTTTGCCACGTGTCGATAGACCCACTGCACCTAGAAAGCCACAAAAAGTTCCTAAACAAATGCGTCCCCTTGGTTGAGAAGGACCGGGCGCCCTTGTCTTTGGGAAAATGTGGCCTTAACATAGATTCACTTCACCCTTCATGGATACAAGTCAGTGATTTTTCAGCCGAAAAAACATCAATCCTAGCAGCTTCAAGCTTTCAGTCAGGGGCTCTTTGGCTTGAAACGTAACCACCATATTGTTGATGGACCATGATATCTATATAGGGTTTGGCATATTTCAGGTCGTACTAGATCTTGTCCATCAACATTATGACTATACCCGAAACTTCCAATAGAAAGCAATATGCCTGCAATATCTTTAGATTCTATCTACATTAAACATGGATGATATCTCAATACTATACCCAGATATACCAGTGGTAGATACTGCCAACTGGGTAACTATGCACTTCTCATCAGCATCTACCAGGTTTTTTCCTGTTTCAGCTCTGTACCCTGAGGTAGGACCACCACATGCTCAGGTTGTGCAAGTGCGAGACTCAGCACCTCCAACGTGGCAGGTTGATTTTGCAAGAGCCAAAAAAATCGTTCATGTCTTTGGTTGAAAAATCTTTCAGGATCATTTGAGACATGTGTCCAAGTCAAGGAATTGGGGGCCCATTGGGGCATCTTGATCACCAAGGCGATTTTGATCCATATTTGTTGGGAAAACTGAGAAAAGAATCCTTTGGCCTCCAAGAGAAAAAGCCATGTAGCCATGGCGTTTTAGCCCGAATTCATGCAAATCGAATGGCGTTCGGAAAAAACTCGGTAGCAACAAAAACTGGAGATTTTTCACAAAAACTGAGCTTCCTTCGTGAGTTTGGTGCACCAACCAAAACCTTGAAATTGATATCCAGGCAACCATTGAAATCTGTAACTTCCAACCATTCTCCCCAAGGGGTTCACGGAGACCGGTTCGCTAAGCGGAGATAGAAAACGGCTGCAGCGGCAATCTTCATCGTCATTGAGAATGATGTTGGGAAGGGAAAGAGGGACAAGTTCGAAGTAGAAATGTGTGTGAAAAAAAAAGTCGATGGATCTGCTCTTTGGATAAGAATGACTTAACTTTGAAGCTTCAAGTACGAAAATCGCAAGCCGCAAAACGCACCTGTCCATTGCCTCCATTCACCCCAGGAGCGCCAACACCTGCGAGTTGTAGGAATGGGACCCGGAATCCTTGCTTCTAAAACTATGACAGAAACATGATAGATACATTGCTAACATTACTGCATGATGCTCTAACTGCTCTTTCCTGATGACAAGCTGCCATTTTTGTTCCTTTGCTTTTGGAGACTGGACCGCCAAAACGTCGCCATTTTTGGCGTCCTAGCAATTTCACTGCAGGTCATTGAGCTCACCTCAAATGCCGAAATTGGAGTCGTGACTGACAGAGCTTGAGAGACGGTGGACTCTCTGCAGCCTATGTTTGGAGTTGTCCACTCAACATTGAGGAATAGCGATAGAGGGCTGTGTTTCAGTGAATCTTTGCTGTTTGTGCTCGGGGTTAAAACTGCCACAATGTGCATCATGTGTCTTAGGCACTGAGAAGAGGGCGACGTCATGCTTTGCACAAACTCTTCTTGGGAATGAAGGGAGTCCAAATGTCAACAATCAGCATGCCAGCAAGCCACTCTCGGTCCTGAGGTCCATTTTGCAGGTCATGGCAATGGAAGTCCAGCCTCTCTCAAAGCCTGACAGAAACGAATGATTCATTGGGATTTGGAGGTGGCCAAATAGGACAAGGATTGGGTTGATCAAGGGAAAAGAACCTGCTGCAAACTTCAAGGTACCAGGCACCTGTTCCACACCCACACTGTCATCTACTTGCCTAAACTGGGAATTGCGAGGGCCTGCAAAAGATCAAGAAGGTATATCATAAAAATCACGAAGCACCAACAGAGCTGCTTTAGCTAACATTTCAATAGATGTGCAAACCTATTTTTTTCCACCCAAAAAAAAAAAACGTACGAAAACCCCGGCAAAAATCACCGTGATTTCGGGTGAAAAAAACCCTGACCGAATTTCCTCAAGTTTCACCTGGAGGTCCCCCCCGCCTTTGCCAAGTCGCCAGGCTGTGCCTTACGCGCATCATACAGCAGACCCTGAAAACCCAAGGCCTCGGCAGCTGCGACGTTCTCAGCCTCAACGACGTCTCAAACGACTGGGTTGATGGTTATAGAAATCCCCAAGGCCAACCACCTGGGAGGTGTAAAACCCTATGAATAATGGGATAAACTATATACATATCAACTGGTGAACGCCAGATTTCTGAACCATCAACAGTATGAATCAAACTGTGGCCTTGTCATCCACAAAGATGCAGTCAGCTGCTTTGATACCTGGGTTTCGATCGTCTCAGATTTTTTGAATTTTCACCAAACTTTGTAAAGCGTGGTTGGAGGAGATTGGTAAATCCTGAATTTCACTTGGTACCCAAAAACAGGCCCAAAAGTGATCCAAAAAGAAATCAGCAAAACAACAAACAGTGCTATCAGGTCCAAACACACCTGATCGCACAGTGGAGAGCTGGAGTACTCCATTCTCGCATTGAGTCAACTTGTGCCTTCTGAAAAAAAAAATACATTTGGGTGTTTCCAAAAATAGGGGTACCCCCAAATCATCCATTTTAATAGGGTTTTCCATTATAACCCATCCATTTTGGGGTACCCCTATTTTTGGAAACACCCATTTGAAACATTAGACATTCAAGTTTCCCTCTCAGAACTTTCAACGTTCAACATATTTTCAACATGTTCAACTTTCAGTCGAAGCCATGTCTCCTTATCCATTTTTCCAAAAAGGCACCTGGATGGAGTTTTCCCACGCGCTGCAGGAAAAGTTCAAAGATTTGGGATCCAGGTTTTGAACAAGCCACCTTAGTGTTTCAGGTGCTTTTAGCTTCATGATCTCCATATGAAGACAATTTTTTGGGGATCGTTTTGAATGAGGTTCTTCCATGCACGAAAAAACTCCCTGCAGTTTCAAACAAAAGAAAAGGAGCATCTGGCCTCCGAGCTCACCAGCAGCAGCTCGGGATCAATCAAGTCTTTGAGTGCTTCTCCACACTCCTTGCGAAAATGCGAATCGTGAAAGGCATTGGAGCCTTAGGGAGGGTAATTTCACCTTCATGTTTTCGGCATCAGCGTTGCCAACTCATCAACGAACGAAGGACAGCTGGTCTCGACAACAAAAACCTGCTCGGTGCAACTGGTAGCTGCATACAGCTGAAGCACCAAAATGATCAACCAACTGTTCAACCAACAGCTGTTCAACCAACTAGTCCCAAGCTGTTCATTTCTTTTTAAGAAGTCCTGGTTATCAGCAGCCATCACCTCTCAAGCGGGTCCCTGGTCCTTGTGAAACCAGAAGGCCAAATGATTGGAGATCATTCCCAGCACCACTTGCTGCTCTTTGGCTGCACGAAGCACTTCCAAGCTTTCAGGATAGTAGCCTCTGCAGGGAGAGGGTTCCTTTAGGGAGAGCCCTATGGGGCAACTCGTGTCTTTTTTTGTTGACAATGTCCAAAGATGAGGGAGGTGTTCCCAAAAAACATCCTTTTGAATCCGAGAAAATTGTATATTATATACAGAAATCTCAGGTGGACCATCCTTTACTGCTCAACACGTGTGGTAGTGTAAGCCTTCTTTTTGCACAGCCAGCGGTCTCTGCGTCTTCCCAATTGTACACATTAATGCCCCCAATCGGTCAGTTTCGACGGCAATAGGCATAATTCGTGCTATCCGACAACCACCTACCAGCATTCAGGGGCTGGTGACCCCTCTCGCGATCCCTGGACTAATGCCTTGCATGAAATCGTAGAAAGCCCGATAGAAACACCACAGGGAAAGTTATTGTACTTCAAAGACTTCGAAATTGGCTGTTTCTCAAAGTGCGGATACAAAAACAAAAGGATTTCTACAGTCAGACAGAGTTCACAGGATACTCGGATACCTTGTCTTCGAGAAACAACCAAATCTTCCGGAAACCGAGAGCCTTCTTTGTTTGGCTCGAGACAATTCAAGACCAAACTCCGACGGTCCCAAAACTGTAGTTGGATGGTTTATGAAAATAGCCCCTTTTCACAATGAAATCATCTTTTGGGAATGCGGGACCGGGATGCTATTTTCCAACATCTTGGCAATGACGCAACAAAGCATTCTCACAAACCACCCTACCTGTAACATGCAAGAAATGCCCCTATTAATGACTTGTGCATCAACAGGTCTGTGGCCACGGTCCACCCACGTGTGTTCTCCTGCGTCAGCCTCCCGTAGCCGCCAAAACAAGTTCTCTGACTTCGCTCCGGTCGTGGAAAATGCGCCAGTTTCTCGCACTGGGAGCGAGATCATGGAGAGAAATATATCGGTGTTGAAAATAGGTTTTTTCTCAAGCAAGGGATTGTGAAGAGGATAACAGGATAACCAAAAAATAGTTGTTTCAACTTCCAATCAATATGACACCCCAAGCTTGGAGACATGCATGCCAAAAGCGAATTGAAGCTATATCTAGGATTATTTCAAGGCAAAACTTGGCCTCAAAATGGCGAATCTACGAATCTCAAAATTTCACTCATCCGTGTGTTGCACCAACGCAGACTTCGGCATCAATCTGAACTGCGCATAGACTGGATGGTGATCGCTTCCAGCAGCAGATCCGGTACCATGAGAAAGAAGTTCCCAATCATCCGAATAGAAGATGCCTGGAAAAATTTCTCCAAACAATTGGGCGGCTTCATGGAAATCAGGCACTCAAAATATCGGAAGGCCCCTTTTCACAATTGGGCTTCATTACAAATGGCACTCCAATCATGTTTCAAAGAGGTCCTGAAGAGACCAAACACCTGGAAATAGATCCTGCAATCCACCAAACTTGAAACCCTCAAGTTGAAAGGACAAGATGCTGTCAACCCATTCATTCACAGCCAGCTTCAAGCCGTTTGCCACGAAGTGCTGTGGACCTCTCTCATCTATCTCCGCATTGAAGTCGCCGGTGACTAGCACAGGATCCTTTCCTGCCAACTCAAAAATAGCCTGACGTGATCGCGAAATTCCAGGCATCTGCAATCTCTTCAGAGCAACAAAGCAATGGAAGGGATCATGTTCCTAAGGAAAACAATCATGAAGCCGACATGTTTTTTCTTCACTCAAAGTGAAGCTGCCTCAGCATTTACCTACGTTTTTTTCCATGCCTTCACCATGGTCTTCGCACCATGGTACCTGGTCTCCTCATCACAGACATGGCTGCTGTTGCTGGCCACACACCAATGAGTGTTAAAGTGCCAAAAATGTCGTTGGCTCCGCGTATCTTCCAGTTTCGCCCAAGTCATATACCTGACACTCAACCCGAAGGGGAAGAAAATCAACATGTCAACCTTGCTAACCTTTCCAACAGATGTTTTTTCTCAAGTCTTTCCTTCTGAATTTCTTCTTTTTCCTCCAACCAAAAGCAAGCTCTTCAGAGTGGATATACCCAATCACGTCCCCTGCCTGGTTCCCCAGTGGCCAGTCGCTTCTAAATCACGAGAACCAGTGCTCAAAATTCTGAAGCGCCCGGGCTTTACCATGATTCCTCAAAAATCGGATCTATTGGGTACTCATCTTTGTACCCAAAAAAGCATGGCAGCAAAGATGGTTCAAACACTGCGCTGAAAAAGGATTCCAAAAAAGATGTGACCCTTCGAAATGATTGCAGCCTGATTTTTGTCCATCTTCCTGCAGAAATCATGAAGTTCGAATCATTTCCTTCAAATCGATTTATTTTGAACGGTTTCGAAAAGTTCTGCACAAAAAACCAACGACATCTCGAGCTTCCTTGAGCACCTTCAAACTTGGAAGCCACTTGAAGGTGCGTTCGACTTTCTAGAAGTTCGGGTGAATCACATTCCTGGAAACCAATGGTATCTGGTCTCAGATCGGACTTGATGTTGTTCAAAATTCCATCCTTCTTCCAGGAATTCCTCAGCGACACTTGGGCTGTCAAATGAGTAGATTTTTAGAATTCATAACCATCATGACCCTTCATCAAAAGCGCTGATTCAACAACGTCTTTGAAACTTGCTTGAGGCTCAAGTCATACCACTCTTGGCCATGGCGTCTTAAAAGTATTCAATTCCTATTCAATCCATTCGAAAAATTGGCAAAGAGTTACAACTAAGCCAACTAAGCTTCTGCTTCAATCCAAAGGCGTTCCACCAATATAAATTGTATGACACCACCTTCACAGCCATCTCATCAGCATCACATGCAGGTTTCTTGTAGTAGCTTCGACAATCTTCGTTGGAGGTGGTGGACTCCTGCTTCAAAATTCCCAAGCAAACCCATGGGATCGCGGGCAACCCTCTGAGCCGGTGAGGCAGTTGTGTTGAGCTGGTTGTTTGGTTGTTTGTTGGCGGATTTCATGTAAATCTTCAGGTGAAACGGCTGCACATGTTTCTGGCAAGCCAGATACAGTAAAAGTCTTTAAAATCGGTCTACGGAGTCCATACCCTTTACTCCTTTTCCCTGCTCCTGACCAGTCAAGACCTGCTTCTTCATGAAACACTGTGCCCAACCGCCACAGAAAGTGAAGCTCTTGCAATCTTCCTCAAGGGGGAAAGGTGCGGCATCATGATCCCTTGGTGAACTCTGTCTGGAGAGCAAATGTAGCCCTTGCAGCATCTCTTCAAATAATGCATGGCGTATTCTAAAGAATCTAACATTGTGATCTAAAAGATTCATGATATTTTTGCAGCATTGCCTCAATTATATAAACCTGCTTACAGTAGCAAATCTTAGCGATACTTCCAAACATCTCTTCCCCCTTTTGCCATTCTCCTCGCCATCACAAGCACTTTTACAGACTTCCAGTGAGGCATCCTTCAGTGTGGAAACGCTGTCACCCTCACTCTGGGCCACAGCATCCAATGCACCATAGCACCATGGTGACACCTCAACAACCTGCTTTTCTGCACCTTTACGGCGGCTGAAGCGCGTTCCAAACTGCAAGAAGACGGCACCACGCTGAGACGGACAGCGTTGAGAGTCCACTTGACTGAGTGCCAGCACCAGCAGTAAGGTGGAAAGCGCCAACGCCATGGCGGTTTTTTTCTCTTTGCGGTAAGTCTAGAGCCATGATCAGTAGAAAGATGTAGAAAGTCATCCTTGTGTCCAACTATGCAAAACTCTATAGAAACTCATTGGTCCCTTGGTATTTCTATCAAAACTATCCGAAATTCGAAATGGATAATGTTAGCTGGGGTCGTTTTAGATGCGTCTTGAAAGCTCATGGTCATGAGCTCTTTTTTCAGTCATCTCAACTGCAGCACCAGAACGAGCCTCGCAAAGTGGCGCAAATCTCAGCATCAGCCTCTTCAGCTGCCGCTGCATCCAAGCCACAAGCACTAGAGGTCTTTTTCCAGAACTCCTCCTGAAAAAGATGGATTCAACAGGCGGCTTCATCGGCGGATTCAAGGTGTATTTTTTGTGGCAATCTTGTATAATGTGACATGGAAATCCTAGAAAACTACAGTAAGCTATTGAATAAATTAGCAAGACGTGACTTTACGTGGCAGAAAAAAACTGGACTAAGCGAATATTCATCGCAAAAGCTGCTGCTTTTTTCTTTCAAGAGTGACAAATCCCCATGACGTCGGTCCCATCCACATTGATTCTGACTGCCTGCACTGAAAAAAAAACATTGCCAAAACCTATCTTATCCTTCAGCCAAAAAAAAACAAGAAAAGTACCTTTATTAAAAAAAACGGAAAAGTCATGCATTCTCAACGAAAAATCGGAAGATGTTTTCCAATGTGAAGGTCATCAAACCGATCGACGGGTCGGCTGGTCCTTAGTGGCCTTAGGATCATCTCTCATAGCGCTCCACTGAGCCTTGGCCTTTTTACCAGCATCCTCTCCAGTAGCACGTTTCTTCACAGCCTACAGATTTCCCAACGGATTTTTTGGAAACAAATCATCTCCAAATCGTTTTTTTTAAAGAGACTTTCAAGGAATCTCTTCAGAATCCAAAGTGGTTGAAAGCTGTTGAATCAGTTCACATTTGCACCCTTTGCACCGAAATATCTCTTCACCTTCATCACCTTCACATGGAATTTCACTTCCTAGCAAGCGATTTGGCCTTTTGAAGGGTGGCATTGTCACCACAATTCACGCAAACTTTATGGATTTGTGACTTCTTTTTGCTTTTTTTGAATGGGGATTCGTTCGGAACCCTGAGGATTTTTTTGTTGTTGGAGTCGACCTTAAAAAATGGGCCATCCGACCCAAGAATCCTACGTAGTCAACCCAATTAGCTGTAAAATTTTGACAGTTTCAAAGTCAGACTCTTCGAGTTGGTAATTTTGATCAGTGATTGAAACCAACCATGATTTTCCCGCCGTTTAAAACGAAAGTTTCAGTAAAATCACCACAAAACCACCACCCTGGAACTCCACGGTCCACATCTCAACCTATCTGATACTCTGCAAGTCGCCTCCTTTAGCCCAGAATCAGGATGCGTCACACCCCCACAATCCACCACTAAGCATCGCAAAACCATGGCGTTTTTTTGGGAGGCACAGCTTCAATTGCGGAAAAAAGATCCCCCCCAATTCCCCAATAAAAACATGTCCGAACTAGAAATGTATGCAGGGTTTTCCTGTGACATTTCACACACCTTGTAACCTTGTCCTGCAAATGAACCACTGCAATGTGTATCTTCTGTGGTAAATATTTGACTCCGAAGCTGTAAATGGAGCAGCTGTGAAGCAAAAAACGGCACTTCAACCCGCTGGCTTCAGCTGCCCTTTTTGGCGAACCGCCTCCACATGGGTAGAACTTCAGGGCGGAGGGCCTGCGGCCAGTTTTAACCAAACAAACTGCGGCTTTGGAAAGATCTGAACGGCACGGCTGTTTCGGGAAACTTTCCAACGGGTGGAGAATATACAAACGAAAATCTGTCAAATCCTAGTAGGACACAACTGAAATATCATTCCAACGTCAGAAATACAGTACAATGGCCGCCCATATGGATTGGAAAAACTTCTGGAAGCAAAAAAGATCTCTGCTGTGGAGCACTTGGAAACGTCGCGGTCCACCAAATTTACTTATCAACGCATCACGTCCATGCCAATCCCTATCCTGGAGTGACTATCTGGATTGACTATCGCAATAAATTGGAATGACTGACCAATTCAGTACCCATAGCATCCATGGGACTGGTGTATTTGCCTACATTTACCATAGAAATCATCCAAATGTAGGTCAATATGCCATACATGGATGTTATGGGGTATGACTGAAGATTGGCCCCTTTACATCACACAGCTTTTTCAAAGCTACGAACCAACCCCCAGGACCCAGCTGCAGCTCCACATAACTTTCTGGGCAGCCCGAACCCCAGAGTTTCCATGGTGGGCTTGGAACCGCCACACCTGGAAAATCCGGCCAAAAAATCACTTGAAATGACCTGGTTCTGTTCAATGTGACATGCTGAGTTGGTGCAGTGAGTTCAGTGCGACCACCCCAAAGCAATATCACTCCAAAAACCCTTTCCCAGGTGGAAATGTACCCTTTCACTTCAATAGATTTCCACCATTTCTCCACCATCCCCGCACCGGCGACAAACGGCATTGCGCGCAAACTGCAAGTCATTGCACTGGGGGCACGTCCAGTCGCCTGCCGTTTCAACCGGTGGGAACCCCAAACACCACCGAGGAAAACGACGAGTTCCCGCTGCGGCAGCTGCGCCTGGTCTGGCTTTCTCCTGATTGGCCATGTGGCCTGATTGGCACATTTCAACATGTTGAATGTTTTAATTTCCAGAGGAATTGGAGAACCTCGAAATGTGCAAAGCTCTTGGGCTTCTTGTTGAGCTTTATATATTGCTTTATCAAGTGTCTAAGCTTGCGAGTTTTATTTGAGTCAAAAATTTAGAGTCCTTGAAAATCACCCAACTGTGTTTAGTTTACTCAGGCATGTCATTAAGCATTTACCTTGAGGGGATGGCTGGTTTAATTGATCTGTGGAGGGAAATCTCTGGGGCTTTAGTCACAGCCAGTGGTCCAACCAAGTGGATGCAATCCGGGAAAATCCCTTGCTTTCAATCCAAGTTTTCCTAAATCTTAACATTTTGTGATTTGTGCTTCAATCTAAAAATCTTTGAGAACAACCTGGATTTCTGAAAACCAAGGGATCTTGGAGAACAACCTTGAAGAACAACCTCTGTAATCAACCCAGGTCTTCAAGGTTTCTTTACATCTAAGTCTATTTGAAGGATGATTGCAACTCCACTTGGTGATCGCTCTCCCATCCCCAAACGAGTCGGCGGTCGTGGGCACCATTTCGCGTGGCATCCCGACCGCATGTTTGGCCCTCCCCAAAACCCCCACCCAACCCATGACCGATCTGAAGAGGCGAAGCTTGCGAAAGGCAGCACAGTCACAATAGGCGATTTCCTCATACCACACACCTCCCAACTGAGATACTATTTAGGCGAACCCAATACCCAAAAGCACAGGAAGCTTTTGAACGGAATGTTAAATAAAATGATCTTGGGGATGGAGACATATCACCACAACGAATTGGATCCTTGATCTGCAAAAAGCATCCAACTGAGATGCTAAGAAAGTAGACATTCATTCTGACGATGATTACCCAAAATTTTCTAGCTGCTGGGCAATCGCTTGTCACAACGAGCTGCAACTGGCCTGTTGGCCAGAGTCTATCTTCATAAACCTTCTAATCTGAACGCTTTTGTGCTTTTGGGTATTGGTGTCCTTGCTTCTAAAACAGACTTGAACTTTGTTGCATCCCTATTTCCAGAGTACTTCCCCAGGAATACTTCTCCCCCTTTCCCGGAAACCGGTCGTCCAAGACAGCAATGAACCAAAAAAACCCTTGAAGCTTTTTCTCCACCCGCGCCGTTTCGGATCCTCCATTGGGTCCCTGCTCCAACCCAACCAGGTGAAACATCTCTTCGTCGGAGAGATCGAATCATCCCACCCCGACACCAATGACACCAAGATGTGGTATACAAATCATGGTTCAAGATGGTTTGAGATGCATCCATGATTTCTCGGCATCTTGAACCTCACCTTTTATAAACCCAGATATTAAAAAAACGTTCAGGAAACGTGGCCAACACTTCCGTGTCAGACTGAGTACCCATTCCCTTCACGTGTATCTTCGACACCGAAAACTGAACTGAACCCCGCCTCCAACACTGGCGAAGCCACTGTCGCTAAGTGTGGTTTGAGCTTTGGGTTTTCACTGATTTTGGTCAACTGTGGCTGTGCGTGGAAATCGACGTAGCGTGGCTTAGTGCATAACCAAACAAAAACACTTAAATAAAGCTGATTTTCTGGATATGAGGTCTTGTCAGATACAAAGTCAGTCAGCTGATCTGCTCTTATCTGACATCAGTTTTTGGAAGCACGTACCAGCTCATACATCTTAAAATCATGGTGGCACACTGGCTTTGAGCAAATTGCAACAGCTACAGACAGCGCGCAACATATCCATCCTTTTCTCAGAAAGTGACAAGAGAGATTCCCAGTCTCAAGACTGCGACAACTTTGCTTGACGGCTTGACTCTCTTCCTCTCCGTGCTTTGAGCTCAGGCCCTTTTCTTGCGCTACAACTCTCGAGTGGCTTTGCTCGAGATTGGTAGCTTCTCGTACGGATGAGCCTTGGAAGAAAGAGAGTGTAATTATGACATCCTGCGAACAGAAAACCTCGCTGCCAGTGGCCCTTTCAACTATGACTACGCAGACAATGTTGGAGATGAAGATTTTGTTGAGGGAGTCTCTGGTACAATTTCTGGTAGCCATCAATAAGGGTTTCATGTACTCCAACTTGTTGAGAACCTGCGCATGATCTGAGCAATTCAGGCCACGGGCCGTTCAAAGACATGGTTTCATGATGGGTCCAAACGGTCTACGGTCTAAGTGTTGTCATGTCTTGTATGAATCCTCCCTGTCCCCGTTCTGAAACCCTAAACATCCACTCTAAAATGGTTCCTTTGTATAACAAGCATTTCAACCAATCAAAAAAGTCTTGTTTGCTTGCAAAACGCCAAAGGGGCTGGCTGAAAATTCCAAGTGTAAACTTGGATTTTTGCTACGAAAAAAAAAAACAGAATCCCCACAAGGTTTATTTCGGTTACTGTAGCCAGCCAGGCTTTCGTGAGTTTGGTGGCAGCTACTCCCTGACACCACAGATACAAAACCCCCAGGACTCCCTCCAACCAAGAAACAAAACCATCCCCTGGAGGTAATGGCTCCGCCAAGGTCGCCAGCCCGCTGATGAGTCGAAGATCCGTCACAGAGAGCTCAAAGTCTAAAGCCTCCAGATTCTCCATGACATGCTGCTTCCTCGCCACGTCCCAGGTGGACGAATTACCAGAGGCGTTGTAAAATTACCAGGAAGTTTTTTTGCGAATGGACTGTACTCCAATGGAAAAGTATCAAGAAACTGCTTCAATACACAGCACATTACATCTATTACCAACCCAAACACTGCACTATTTTTCATGGGAAATCTCCGATTTTTTTTCCAAAATGGATTTGAGCATCAACTTTGATCTTTCCCCCAAGATTTTTTGGGTCCCATTGAATGATCCAACAGGAGATGCCACAATTTCCGGCGCTCCTCTCAGCATGAAAGGTCACAGCCAAGCCCAGCTGCAGGGCCCAACGAAGTAACACTTGTGCACCTGTCCGCCCTAGGCGCTTGGCAATGGTCTTCACCTAGGGAAGACGTCTTTGGAAAACGGATCTCAAGGTAGAAAATGGAGCAGCTACTAATGATGTCATGTCTTTCCCTGTGTTTTTTTTGGAGGAAAAAATCTGGAACTTGCAAATGTGCAACTTCTAAAATTTGTCCCTCCCAGGTGGTGATTGCCACATCCATTCATTATCTTCAGGCCATCAGGTAAATTTCACTGCTTTGGAGGCCTTGGAGCTACCGCTTGGGGACCGGGACATGCGGATCCTCACGTGGCAGCAAGGGTCGCGGCCAATCACTCAACAACCTCATTTTCACCAGAATCTCTGTGCCAATTGATTGAACTTAACCAACTGAAAAATAGTTATCGACAAAAAAATCAACAGAGAGATACCATCAGAGAGACAGAGAGGCAGCCAGGTGGGCAAACAAGCAGAGAGATGTTGCGGAAATGTGAAAACAGTGTACCGCAGAAGACGCTTGCAACTCAATCACTACCATTCATTGCCAGCATCGCTCCATTTGTGTTGTTTGCGTTCTTAGTTCCAATCAGAGTTATACCTTGTTGGTTAAGGGCCAGTCGCAGTCACACTCTTCCACAATGCTAAAAGAACGCAATAATTTCTCAGATTTTTGTGGATCGATTCTGCAAATCCACGTCCAATCGACCTGCTGGGTACCCCAGACCCAGTGGCTGCCAGTGCAATCTCCTGCTGACCAAAAAGCCTGGAGAAACTTGGAGGTTTCTGAAGTTCACAAGCCTTCGTTATATGGGCCCCCAAAACCTGCATTTTTAGAGGTTGTTATGGTAGTCAACCTGGTTATTTTTAGGTGGCCCAAACCTTTATTTTTTATAGTTTTGGGTGCTCGTGGTAGAGATACCCACGGAGAGCAAATTTCTCACCACCTTCCCCCCCCAGTGGTTCGTTTAAAAACCTCCAGGTCTCGCGAGAAGGACCATGGCGGTAAGGTGTAAAGGCCTCAGTTGAGCCACGAAAAAAAGAAACGCCTACGGTTGTTTCATAGGGAAACTTATAACGGCTTATTGTAATCCCCATATAACTGGATAGGATTTCATCCCATAGATACCTTAAACAACCAGGGTTTTCTTCATTGCTCAGTTGGTATAATTTTCAAAAAGGACAAGTTTGGGCTGGAAGGTCAAAGCGAAAAGGAAAAGGAAAACCGGAAAACCAATCAAGATGTCATCAGAAATTTCAGATATTCCACAGTTTCAAACAATTCTATCGTCTAAATCGGCAGCTGGCGTCTAGTTTGCAAGCTTTTGAGCTCAGAAAAAAAAATGAATTTCCCACTGCTCAACCGCTGAGACTTCACACACAAAGAGCATACTCCACAGCAGCACCATCCCTGGGTAGGAACTGAACCTGAGGATGTCAAATGGAAAACTTCAAAAACACCTTCAAAATAAGATCACGGACCTCGGATATCAATGATATCACCTATGCTTCCGTAATACCTTCTATCCTTCTATCCAATCCCCATGTTTCTTGCTATGACAATTGCTTTCAAGTCTCCAGCCTCTTCCGGTCGAAAATCTTTAACTCCAAGGGCTTTCAATAAACCTTTGGCTTTTAACCTGGCACGATACCGAGAAAATGACCTTGCCGGCCTTGCCTCTCCAAGTGGCGCCACCTCACCCCCGAAAGGCCGAAAAAAGTCATAGCTTTGCCTTGAGGAGTGGCTATACTCCAATCAAACCACTGGGCTTCCCAACAAGCGCTCCGGATGGGGGCTTCGGGGTACAACCAGCAAATCAATGTCACCAATCCTGGCAAGTAACCAGCAAAAGAATTGAGCAGAAAAAATCCCAAGGTGTCGTGGGCAGTTGGCATCATTTGGCAACTTTTCAGATTCTACAGTCTTTCAGATCAAAACGGAGGAGCCATTACAGCGCAAATAGCAGTGAAGGAAATCCTTAGATATTCCTTAAATATTCGGTAAATCATTTCCACACGTATTGACACTCTTTCCAGGCTCTTTCCCGTTCCCACTGCGTGACCTACGGAAGCCCCGTCTCTTTCCGTTATCAACTTGCCAGGCGAGTCACTGTTCCCGAAGTGTCTGCAGCTTAGCAGCAGAATCCAAAGATTGCTCCCAGATCATCGACATAAAAATCTCCACTCGTGGTACCTGCAAGGGGCCAAACAGCCAAACAGCACAACTCAAAACATCCCAAATCTGAGCAAAAATGTCATGCACAACGCCCTCCCATTATGCTCCCAACCTGGCTAAGTTGAACTGCCTGACCTTAGCCACTTTCCGACTTCCCAACTTGAAGATACAACGCTTTCGGAAACAAAGGGAAACACCCTGGATGTAAGACTTAGTGGACTTAGTGATGTGATGGTACCTGCTTGACTATTGGTGATTGGTATCTTAATCTCAACCGCCAACCCGCACAACGAAATTTCTGAGGCTTGAACTTACAGCATGCACCACGCTGGGGGAGACCTGCCACGGGCTCACGGGTCCGTAGTGATGACCTGCAACACAATCCTCAAAAGAAACAACGAAACTTACTAAACCTACCATTGAAGAATCATGAACCTGACAATACATAAGTCACCAAAGCCAAACAAGTGAAGACTTGTACAACTCCTATGAAAGTTGATCTGCATATTGGCATAGTGTTGAATTTTTCTGGGGCGCTGCAAATATCAGGATGTCACCAAAAACACCCCTGAAAAACCTCCCTGATATTCGCCTGAAGGTGTCTGACCTCAAGTCATGTAACTTACACAAAAGGAGGCTGCCCAAAAAACAACTCAAGACCTAAGGTTGGGACACCTAGCTCTAAGGCTTCAGCGATGTCTATCACAGAGGGGCGACCTAAAAATGGATGGACAAAATGGCATGACCTGACCTACCAATTTTTACCCAAAAAATCATCCCATGGATAGCTGCAGAAAAGAAAGAATACCCCAAAAATTTGATTCATCTCCATGTCACCCCAAAAAAAAATGCATCTAAGGATCATTGCCTTTCTCAAAAAGGATCGGGTTCGGTATTTTTTGGGCACATCTTCATAGATATGGTAAAAACCCATAGAGTTTGTTCATTTCCTCCATTCCAACCATTCAAAACCGCTCCCCCGAAATTGTGGGTGACCCCACGATGCCCTGAAACTGCAAGGGCCAACAGCCTTGGTAACATGGATAACCCGAAATGATGGGCCTTGGAAAGCCGGAAAGCCTCGTTTTGAATATGGCCATTGGCTGGGTAGTACTCTTTCTCCCAGAATCATGGTTCAGTGGAAAACTACCCTAAATCAAAGGAAACTAAGACTGGAGATACACCCATGTTCCACTGAACCATGATTGTGGGAGGAAGGGTAATGGCTGGAATCTGAGAATACACCCTTTGAAGGAAGAGGAAAGTCATCTGAACCAAACCATCATTTTCAGGTGTTATGTTAATCTTCGGGGGTGTACTGTTGATGGTTCAGACATCCGGTTTTCTTGGTTTATCTACCAGTATTTTTTCAGCGTTTTAGAGTATACATCCCAGGTGGTTGTCGGGGATTTCTGAACCATCAACAGTATCATGATAGTACACCCCAAAAAACTTACAGTAGCAAATTCGCCCCTGAAAATAGGCAATTTACTCCAAAAGGAAACTGGTATTGAAAAAAAAATCAACCACTTTCAGGGGCGATTTGTTCGTTTTAGGGATGTTATCAAATTCATGTGATTTCATGCTTCATCATTCCATGAGGAGATGCCAGTGATGTTTGTATTCATCAGTCTATCAGTAGTATCATACTCAAAAACCCGGTCAAAGGGGAAGGGTTTCATGAATTAATTCAAGAATGGGATCCTTTGAAGTTCAAATCAATCCAACAAAAACTTTGGCTCGAGAGGAATCAGATTCAAAAACACACTTTGACTGCGTTTGAAAGCTGAAAAGACGGAAAAGACGTGCCAGAAGCTCCTTCTGGACAGCCTGCTTCGAGAAAATCTATTTTGTCACTCCAGAAATATCATATATATATATATAAAGCACTCACTCTGTCTTGCAAAAAACACACACACACACACGAGTTTGAGGTATCACTATCTTCCGCTTCTCTCTCCGCCTTTCAACAATTCCACGAAAACCCACCCAAAAACTCCAACTCCCGGATGTCTTTCTACGGCATCCCACGGCATGACTGCACCACTCTTCAGCTGCAAGGTGGCCTGGAAGGAATATCTTTTTTTAA
>DF244114.1:13914-29143 GCA_000507305.1 Breviolum minutum Mf 1.05b.01 | reverse complement strand
TTGTTCCAAGGATTTACTTCCTTCTGTCATTAAGAGCGATCTCTGAGCGAATTGGGGAAAGCCCTGTTTGTGACTTTAGGTAGTTTTTTCTTTCCGTCAGGACATTATGTCCGGAGGCTTGTCAAGTACATAGCTACTAGACTATAGAATTTCTTGACCGTCACTGCTGTCATGGCGCGCACGGCATGGGTTCAAAAAAAAACCATTGATGGCCAAGGAGAAATTGATTGCCAACGGCTAGATTCTCATTAATGTCTGTTCCCAAGTTGGCATACCAGTTTGAGTGCCTGTAATACATGTACATACCCTTTTTTATGAGGTGCATATATACAGGTGCATATTTAAACACTGTTAGATATATGAATATACAAAGTCACATACAACAATTTGAACAACCATCAAACCGCAGCTAGCTGCAAGGCTGATATCTATGGACATGATGAATCATAGCTTGCTGCACAAGTGGCGATTTGCATCTGCTGCCACTGCTGCCACTCCTGTCAGAACGTAGGTTGGTGACCCAGGACCCTAACAACCCCTTCTGTTAGCTTTGGTATGTTGCCCCAACATGGACCGCGTGTCGTGACTATGCAGTTTTGAGCCATGAAGATCCGGCCAGGACCAGCATTGACAGTTCGTGAAGCTTCGGTCCATTCTTTTTAAACAATGCTTCGGCTTCGGTGTTCTAGGTTGGAAGTGGAGAAAGAGGATATTTTATCACACTTCACCTTAAACGATGTGTGTTGTTACGATGGCCTTTTGCATGTTTTTGTCATAAAATGACATTTTACCATCCTGGTGCATACGACCATAGCGTCCTTTACACCAATGCTCAGCTGACTGAAGGGCGCTCCGCCCGGGATCAACCCAAGCAGCCGCCAGCAAAAAAAACACTTCACCTTAAACGAATTTGCCTTCCACCATTGTTGGTGGTAGTAAAATTGTTCCAGAATCGATGGTCTTGCACTCCCTGACATACAGGAATAGCTTTCGTACCGGAATACACTTGCTTGAAGACCCACGCGACGATTCTCCACGGAGAACTAGCGTCCCTGGTGACGCACCACAGTGATACGAGGGATATCTGTTACGGTTTACACGCGGTAAAGCATTTCTCGTTGCATCATTGCAAGGGAACGGCCATCTTGAAAAGCAGGCAGCAAGGGTTGACCACCATGATGTGGAGAAGAGTTCTTAGTGCGGAGCATCAAACCGTCAGAAAATCTCAATTGGTGCAATTTATTTGCAGGTGTTGCTACTACCTGAGCTGCCTTTGCAAAGTATTGCAGTCCATCCTCTGGTCGCTCTCCTGTCCAGCTACCAGTGTAGTACACCCAATCCCTATCTCCGGCATGGCAATACACAGTTCTGCTCTTATCACCACTATCGATGCACTCCTCCTCACCGGTATCTACCCAATGAATCTCAGTGCGACATCTGGGTACGGTGCTTTACATCGACACAGGTTCCGGAATGGTCTCTCTGTCCTTCACGCGCTCGACCTTGAACTTTAATTTGTTTGTTCATTCGCTGTTGCTTAATTTGGTTGCTTGAATTTGTTGAATGTTTTTGCAATTTGTTTGGTACGTCCAACTGCATGTAGTTTGCTGACTGAAGGACGATCTATCCGAGACCGTGGCACTCAAGCAGCATCCGGCAACAAAAATATGTTTCAAACCTGCATCTGCAGGAATCTGCAGTTGAATGAAATCGATGTAGCAGCTAGCGTCCATCTAAACTCAGTTTTTTGGCATTAATAGTGCAAAAAAATAGTTTAACTGACAGTCGATTTTATTTGATTTTATTGTTTAGTTTGCGTCTTACACTTCAAGCAACAAAAACTTGCGGATTCTGTTTTTTTTGCGACCCGGGCCCTGCATTTCTGTTGCTTTGCCTGTTTGGTTTTGATGAATACGATTGAGTAGATATTGGTTGAGGTTTTTGACCCATTCACGGCTTGCTGGCTGAAGTTGGAAATTCTGGATCCAAGCAATTCGACCAGCTGAAACCAGCTGAAAAATCTGGATCTATGGATTGCTTGGCCAGGATCGCCAAAACGAAACGTTGATATCAAAAAAGGTCCAAATTGGATGCAAATGTGCGATAAACCCTTTCAACAAAAAAAGGATCTGAACATGATAGGAAAATTGAATCGCATGGTGGTCCATTTTTTTTGAATTACCTCCTGGAAGTTTAACATAGCCCCTGAAAAAAAATGGTTGGAAGACTACTTTCCTATTGGGAAGGTAACTTTTCAGGGGCTATGTTAAACTGCGGGAGGGTATTACCTTTTTTAAGTTGATATATTGCGATCCATCATTTTTTTCATCCATTGATTGGTCGTTATTTCATCTGAAGCTCCACAGCTCAAATTGATGAATTGATGTTTGTAAATTGCGAAAAAACTGTCCAACATCACCAGCAAATTTTATATGTGTATGTTTTAAGGATGTCATTTTTTTTTGCCATATTCCTTCCTTGGCAAGAAACACATTTTTTTTTGAGTGAGATTGACGTTCATCATTGGATTACTTATGTTTGTTTTGGGGGACCTTCATATTTTCATTGCCATTTCTGCCATTCGGCCATGGTTTCAAACAATGGCTCGCTTCAGCTGCCTGCCGCCCCCACAGCATCCACCATGTCGACGACAGTAGCAACGGCCGATGACATCGATGTTCATCGTCATGAAAGTCAGGATCCGTTGAGACCAAGGGTGGATTTGTCAGCTCGAAAAAAAAAAACGCGACAAAAAACTTTAGCTGCACTCAATAGGGTTGTAATTTGCGCATTGGTGACCCTATAACCCTGTCTTTGTTCAACTGAGAAAGAGGTGCCTTTTATCGTTTTTTTTTCCGGGATTTACGGTAAGGCAACCAGGTAAGACAACAAAGCGGCTTGGTCGATTTTGTGAGCATAAATGACTGCGTATGTAAAACTTATTGGGATGGGACCTTCAAGTGTCAACTTCACTTTTTTTTGTGTGGCAGAAATGGGAGTCCCGTTTTTCCATCGCAACTACGGCTTCAAGAGGAGAACAGGCAGAAACGAAGAATTTTAGCAAATGGGCAAGATGTATTACCTTACTTAACGGGGAATGAATGAGAACCTAAGTTTTCTGCACTTGGCACATTGGGCTGCTTCGCTTTCGTTGGAAGGTCCACCCTAAAAAGGTGCACAAACAAACGATATGATCCTCCAGGGATCCGTTTTCAGCTTCCATGTTAGTTGTTGTGGAGTGTATCAAAGGAGAAGATCCGATTCTTTGGATCCCCGACAGAAGATCCGATTCAGAAAATGAAGTCGACTTGAAGTCAGATCAGATTACAATGTGGATTTATTGATCGAAAATTCATACAGAACTTTCGATTTCCATTCTTGAGGTATGGCAATTTTTTGGCGGTACCCGGGAAAGTATTGTTGCCCCTTGACTCTTGATACCTTTTTTTTTGATAAGAGAAGGTCGAGAACTGTATGAGCTCTTACAATCAATATAGAAACTATGAATAAGGGATACACTTCACTGTGCTGATTGTTTTTTCGAGATAAGAAGGAACAAGTAAGAGATGAATAAGGCAAAAAACAAAAACATTGGCTTACCTTATTGGGTTTTTTCTTGATAGACAAATTAGCTAGAACCGTCGCTTTATATTTTTTTCCACCCCCCAATAAACCACCAACATGGGTCCTAGTTTTTTAAAATCTAGTGTATACCTGGAAACCAAAAACAACACACCTTGTGTTTTTTTCCGGAAAAAATCCCATTGTCATAGTTTTTGAAGGTGTTTCTTTCCAGCCTTAAACAAATCCCATGACATGAAATCCACAGGTGATAAAATCCATCCATCCTTCCCTTCACATCGTGGTGTCGTGTCGTGCAGGAACCATTGAGGTCTGAGGCCTCCCCCGAGGCTTCGGCCATCGATGTGGCAGTGATTTGGGTCAGCAAAGCAGGCAAAGGAAGCACCCAATGGACAGATACAGCCAGCTTAAGGCAACTGAAACACTACAAGTTCCGGAAACAATTGAAGCCTTTGACGGTGTCTCGTTTTTTTTTTTGTGAACGAAAAACAGGCCAATATTTTTTTTTGGGTTTGAAATATGTGAGGTGTACATCGGATCTATGATGCACCTAGTAACAGTGGCAAATAGAGGTTTATAGGCTAAAAATGTCATGTCATCCTGGTGGTGACTGGCATTCTGGGTGGCGGGGTAATGTGTACATAAATTAAAAAAAATGTGAGTTGGATCACTTCTGTCTGTGTGTGTAACTTTCTTAAGTTGTGTTGAGCGTCAAAGATTGGCGTGCAGAAAGATAGACCAGCTCAAATTTTGGAAGGTTGGGAGTACAGATGGCTGAGATATTTTGAAATCTTCTTTCATTTCCCAGCAGTTGGGGTTCTTAAGTCAAGTGATGCAGAAGAAGGCCATCACATCTTCAATCCAACCTCTTTTGAAACAAAGGTCAACCAGCCCATCCAACTTCACCCATGTATATCTTCCAAATCTGGCAGAAAGCATTCCCAGGTTTTGATCAAATACCTCTTTTTGGCACTGGCTTTCTTTGAAGTGCCATCCTGGTGTTTGAATCCGTCCAGAGACCAGGGATCCTGTTTAACACGAGAAGGCCTTTACAGTTGGAATATCCCATTGTTACCATTTCAAGTCTCCAATGCGATGCTTGGAAAGACGTCTGTGTGTGTTGTTTTTTTTTTTTTTTTCGAGTGTATCCCTGGAAGTTGCTACCACCATTTTTCAAAAATGATGCTTCCTTTTGGAAGATGATAAACTCACTCACTCCTACAATCGATAATGGGTGGAAACTCGGAAACCCACCAACCGGACTAAAAAATGGTGGTTGAACTTGCAGGGGGCACTGTTACAGCCTTTCTCCCGTAATCATGGTTTTGTGGAAAATGACGGCTATTGGAGAGATATACCCATTTTTCACCGAACCATGAGTATGGGAGGGAGTGGACATGTTGCGACCTTTTTTGTTCAATTTCACAGACATTTTGGTTTTTGTGATTATTGGGGACCTCATGAAAAACCGTGAAAACAAGATAGGTGGGGGAATTTGCCAAAAATGAGGTCCATAATTGATCGGGTCAATTGAGTTATATAGTATGATTATGTAGAAACTTTCGAGGATGGCTTTGTACTTTTCTCACTTTTGTGTACCCATCTAATACAGATTCTAAACGCTTCAAAACGGCATCGTTTCTGGTTTTCAGGTTTTCATGTCATCAATGCATCAAGAGAAAAATCCGTGAACAATTGATGAAGTGGTTAAGTGGTCTTGTTAGGTATGGAAGACCGTTAAGATAAAAAGTGAGAATGATATTGTTGATGGTTCAGGTCCATCCGGTTTGAACACCACCTTCTGAAGATGTTTGAAACCTGTTGTTACTAAACAATACTTATTTAAAAACAGTTTGCATGATTTCTGTATCACTAGGACTATTCCTACAATTCTGAATGTTGCAGTTTTTCTGCATCAGTTGGTATCTACCCTTACTCGCAATCATATTTTAGTGAAGGATGGAAAGAAGGATCTCCATTTGTTGTTGACAGAGCTCCCAAGTATTTCTTCCTCCATGGTTGGAACATGGAGACCTGGGAAAGACACCTTTCCATGGCCTTTCAGCCGCCTTTCACACATACAATCCGGATATTGTTCTGTAGTTGGCCAAAAAAACCTTCTTGGGGAAGTTTTAATTCGTTGCCGAAATGCATTGTCAAGTAGGTTCAATTTATCCAGTCCATCCAGTAGTTTGATGGGTGGTTCATGTTGCTGGTTGATCATATCTCACGGCAACTTTCCAAGTGATAGTCAGCTCTTAGAAGGATTTCCCAGAATACACCCCCCAAAATTAACACGGAACACCCCCCAAAAATGGAGGTTTGGTTCAGATGATTTTCCGGATTTCAATTGGCTTACTTTTAGGTTCCTTTCGCCGTTGATTGGAAATTCGGGAGATTCTATGCCACCTACCACCTATTAAGGGGAACCAGAAACAACCATTTTCAAGAAAACCACCAGATTCAACACCTAAAACCCTGGGTTTGCTGCTGAGGCTGGACATCTTCTGTCTCCTCTATTTGGCTCAGACGTTTTGGCACCGACATCGATCTTTAAAACATGCTGCCAAGACCAGATGTTGGCACATCTTGCGTTCAGTGCTAGCTTCTTGAAGCTTTGAAAATGGGCTGAAAAATGACCAAAACATGGCAAGTCTTGATTGAACCCATTGGATGTGTGCAAATTTGTGGGAACATGGGAATATGATCGAACATGTTATGGAATATGGAAATGGAGATATGCGATCTATTTGCACTGATTGCCATGCGAGTTTGATAGAGTTGCGATTTTTTTGAAACATAGGTTCAGGCAAAAAAACAGGGTGAGTGGGATTGTGTGGCTGGAGGTAGAGGTTGTATTTAATGAGCACAAAGGACATCCCTCCTTGTTGGTTTGCCTGACTTACGGATCTGAGCTACACCTCACATTATGCCGTAGCCAACATGTGTTAATCTTTTGCATACACTCAGATCTAGGACCACTGAAAACCCTGGTACTTCATCAAGATGCCGTATTTTTATTCAAGGATTGAATCCTTGATAAATCCATCCCAGGAGTTCTACCCCTTAAAAACAACAGGATTTTTCGCCAGATTTTTTGCCAACTCGGGAGGATTTCCTTCAAATTTTTCGCCCTTGGGAGCCGGGGGATTTTCCGATTTTCCAAAAACGATAGTCGATAGTCCCAAAATGGTTCAAGTATGGCCCCCCCCCCCCCAAAAAAAACCGTAAACAACAACAACAACAACAACAACAACAACAACAACAACAACAACAACAACAACAACAACAACAACAACAACAACAACAACAAGAGCAGCCTTCAACGGGGTGTTTAATCTTTTGTATGTGGTTCGAACATGTTTGGTCCACCTCAAATCGAAAAACTTCCTCCAAACAGGTGGTCCTTGCGTTGGTGGATTGTAGTGTCGCAATCTTCAATACTGGTGGAATCGTACCGGGCTCCTTTCGAGTATGTCGTGTTTGTCGACCTTTGATCTTTATGTGTACCACCAAGTTTCTGCGAAGAACATTGAATCGCTTGTTTCTGGCATTCCTTCACTTTTGGACTGTCTTGGCTTCGTTAGAAGCTTGGTGTTGATTATTGTTGTTTGTTCTTTTTTGCCAGCTTTAGCTACGTCCTTACAACAAGTATAGGGGGTGGCACTAGGGGTTTGATTTCACCAGGATGTAGCTTGGTGGGGCCCGGTGTTACCAGAGTGCTGCGTGGTTACGCATCTTGGGGGGAGATATATTCCATTACCATTGCTAAAGAACATGATTTTGTTTGCTTTCCTTGTTGTCTGGGCTTTATGCTGGCCAAATTTTTTTCGGTTTAAAGCTGTAAAGCTGAGAACCCTCAGCTTTTTTTTCAGCATTTGCAAGTGATGATCCTCTTCACAGGGAGTCCCTTTCATGGTCAACCCTAAACCCTAAAACCACCTTGTCTAGAAATGCCTTGATCAGATCAACAGCATGGCCAAAACTCCAACCACGAATGCGTAGTGATCAAAAATGCTTGTGATTGAGTTTCTACAGGAGGTTATGCTAGCCAGTTATATCACAAGGATGGGTAGCATAACCAGTTCAAATCAGGATCCCCATTACCTTCACTCGTTGGGGAGATGATCCAACTTGACTTGCGCATTTTTTTGCCCACCAACCAGGTTACCCTCTGGTGAACTAACATGGCAATTGAAATCCCCTATTTTCAATGGGAGATACATCTTCAAAAGGTGCATTTTCTGTTGCCATGTGAGTTTACCAGAGCGTAATCGTAATGGAATGTTTTACAGGGTTAAAACTTCAAGATGGGTCTCTACTAGTTGTAGGGTTGTACCTCCACTTCTAGGGGTTATAGCCCCAGTTACTCGTTTATTTTCGGCCATAGGGGCCCCATGTCACTCCATTTATAACGATCGGCTAAGACGGCCCATCTTGTGGGCTTGTGCGCTTCGAAATTGCACCTTTTCCAGGCACTTTGCGTCATCTTCTTCGTGTGGCTTGGGATCGTCATCTTTGCTCGTAGCAAGGAAGGATCAGATTACTTCGATGAATGGTCCAATGCTTTGGCTTCCTTATGGATCCTCTTCACCACGGCCAATTTTCCGGATGTCATGATTGATGCTGGGTGGGAGTTTCTGTTTTTTGTTTTGCGAGTTTTCAACAGCTTTGTGTATAGTATTGTTGAAACACTGATACCAAAAGGAAAAGTTTTCATCGTTCAAGACTTACTTCTCTTCTGCACGCAAAGGATGCTTACAACGTGAGTCGCATGTCCTTCTTCTTCTTTTTCTCCTACTTGGTAATTTCACTTTATCTGCTGAACAATATCCTGCTGGCGACAGTCTATGATGCCTACAAGGGACAACTTCGTCTTCAATTGCATACCTTTTACCGCAAGAAGGCATGGAGTGCAACCTCATATGTGTCTATTTGTGGTTCAGTTCATACACAGCGCTTGGTCGTTTTGAAAACGCAGAAAACTTCGTGAGAGGGAACCTGCTATCATTACAAGATCCAAGGAGTATCAACATAGCAGTTGGATGAAGCCTACAAGACTTGGATCCCCTAAAAGAGACTAAGAAGTTTCAGCCTTTCTTTTAAGTAACTGGATGTTTTGGGAGAACCTCCCAATTTTCGCGAAAAATATCTCCCATTTTTTCGTGGACTTCTTTAAAAAAATCATCCTTAAGATTGATGGTTCGTGCAGCAGTTGGGTTTTTTTCTCATCTTTTTTGGAAGCTGAACGAACTTCGTAAAAACCTAACAGTTCGCAGTGCCTGCAGATTGCCTGGTCCGAAAAAAAAGGAAACTCACTCATCTGAAACCAACCTGTTGATGGCAACCAGAAATCCCAAGGCCTGGTCCCACCATTTTGGATGTAAAAACACTTTGTAAATAATGGGATTTCAACTACCAAGCTCAACTGGTGCAGGGGGATTTCTGAAACATCAACAGCATGTTAGTTTCAGGGAGTGCCATTATAGATTGCATGGCTGGTGTGTTTGATGGGATCCAGGCACATTCCCTCGACCGTGCCTTTCATCTTCTCACCACTAGAACTGCCACAGCAGATGGTGACGTTGCTGCTGGCATGGCTAGAGAAGGGACACACCGGGCCAGGCCAGGTAGTTTTTTTTTTCCTGGACTGAACTCATTTGCACGAGTTTCACTGGAGATGATGGAGATGATGATTAGGTAGTGATCCTGGAGATATCGCTCTGGCCTGACACTCCACCAAAAGACGTCTTCGGCCAAAAATCCGCCGAAAGATTAGTAGATGAATTCTTGCTCTCGAATAGATTCATACTGGGTTGGATGGGTCCATCAACAAGTCTGAAACTTCCAGACCTCCCGTTTTCCCACCCGTTGTTTTCCGCACAGGTTTCGGGAGGTTGAAGCCAGCATCGACTTACAGAAATGGATGGAGTTCTTTACCGCCTACTGCCATGCGGCCAATGGTGGGTGTGTTAGGAGTCAACGAGATCAAAGTTTTATCGAACAACGTGGACGGCAAACCTTTCAGGCATTAGATTCAGATAGCAGTGGGATGATTAGCAAGGATGAGTTTAAATTGGTGGTGCACGTACCTTGGCGCTTAAGTTAAGATGAAAAAGCAACATTTACAATAGAGAGAAAAAGGCCTTGACCATTTCTTTCTTGGAGGGTGAGTTTTGGAAGGTTGGGCTAAAGATAAAGGGATGCGGCACATCTCTGTTCGTTGGATTTGGAAGGCCTTTTGAGCTCAAGAAACCCGGGTTCAAAAGACACAAGATTGTCACTCCAACAGTCTTTTTGATCGTTTTCCTCCCACCTTTTTTTTCTTTCATGCGTAGTTTTGGTGTTGCCAAAACCCCTCCACCCGAAAATGTTTCTCCATCGCTCCAAGGTCTTGTCTGATCCGGAAGTCTACATTCCCCTACGTCCCATTCCAGAGGCAGGAAGTACATCCTGGGGCAGACGTCTTCGTTATTTCTTCAAGGAAGGTATAGGTATGCCATTCCTGCGATCACGTGTTCCATGGTGGGTTCTGGTGGATTTAGTGGTGCTATTGGAGATGGCATTTGCTTTTGTTCAAACTTGTGCCTTTGAAATGGGCTTTTAACCTTTTGGAGATCTACCCCCTTCAGGATGCCAGATGGCTTACAATAAAGGTTAAACCCTAAAATGGAATGATCCTTGTGGTCATTGTTATTGGGAGGGGGCCCACACACACAACATTTACTTTTTGTTTTTGGTTTGCATTTTGTGTTTGTCTTTTGTTGTTCTTCTTTTGTTTTGTTGAAGGTGAGACAGATAACAAACAAACACTTCGCATATGAATTTCACCATCACCTTCCACCGTATTTCAAGGTATTTTCGTCTCTCCCATGGGCGGCAAGTTTGATGATGCCCCGCTCATGCCGGGCAGCGTTTGGTTTCGATTACTGGCATGCACCACGGCGATATTCTTTTTTGCTGCTTGGCTGGAGGAAGAATTGAGCCACTTTGGGATGGAGACAATGGAGATCTGTTGAGGGAGAAGAAATCCCCCCAGGAACTCCTGCAACTTGATTTTTTTCTAGGTGGTGGCAACTCAAAGATTTTTTATTTTCGCCCCGAAATTTGGGGAAGATGTATCCAATTTGACGAGCATATTTTTCAGATGGGTTGAAACTACCAACCAGATATACAAGGAATTCTTGAACAACAAGGACTGTTTTTTGCCCAGAAAGGAATGATGAAATGGCTTTTTAAGGGAGATAAATTTGAATTGAGGTGCTGATGGAGAAGTACCTTCATGAATTTTCAAGAGTTGCTGGTAGAGTTTTGCTCCCTTATCATATGACCAGATAAAAAGAATTGAAAAACGTCGCTGTTTCAACGTTGGAAAAAAAATGTAGGACCACTTCCATTGACTTTTTGTGTGTTTTTTTCAACTTTCGTTTTTTTTTACTGCGTGAAATCATTCCAATTTTGGTCCATCGAGGATACATCTTTGCACATTGTGACCTTTGGATTTGAGCGTTACTGGAACCGACGACGCTTGCGACACCGTTTCGACGTCTTGAGCATTTCGGCTCTTTGTGGTCCCTGGGTCTTGACTTTTCAAAAGAAACACCAAATGTGAACGTACCCTTTCTCCCATATTCGTGGAAGTGGAAAATGGCTGTATTTGAAAGGTCCCTATTATTGGAGGGACCCATTTTTCCCTTCCATGATTATGGGAGGAAGGGTAAATTGCACTCACAAATCCTAGGTTTAGGAAGGGGCCTACAAATGAACTACTGTAATCAAGGCAGCATGATGGGAGGTGCCATCTACTTCCCAACCAGTTAAAAACAGATGAGATTTCATGTCTTTTTTGAAAAAATCAAAGCCGTCCAGAAAACCAACATAGTTCAACATAGCCATGCAAAATCATATTTTTTCTTCTCCAAAATTACCATCAAAATGATGGATTTTCTATGACTATGTTAGTCTACCCAGCGTGTAGAAATGGTTGTAAATTTTCTATGTACTGTATTTTGGAGTCCTGAGTCCGAACCTAGGCGTAGAGATTGCTGCATGCTGTTTCCAGTCTCCTCCAGACTACTTGCTGCGAACACTTCTGGCGTTTCTTTTCGCGGAAAAACGTGAAACGTTGGGAATCGGTTTTATGGCGGGGGGTGATTTCAATGCGATGATTCGATGATCTTTGATATTCCAAAACCACAAACTGATGATGATGCTGATGATTACCCTCCTTGAAACTAACAGTTCGCACCTGAAAACCGATGGTTGGAGATGGTTGGAGTCTGCATCCGCCCGCGGGCGGGGCCGGGCAGATCTGTATGTCGCTGGGAAACCCCGAGCTGGGACGGCAGTCTGACAAGTTTCCTTCCCGGATGGCCTATCTTCAGGGTCGAACTGTTACTTTTCAGGGAGTATACTTACTGGGTTTTTCAGTGACTGAGGAAAGACAAGGGGAAAATAACTTCATTTTTAGGTACCTGAAATGTTTGGTGATAGGAGGACACAGCAACATGTTCAACATGTTGCAGTCAGCTGAGTGGCAACATGGCACTTGGGGTTGTTGGCTGGTCGTTTGTTGGTTCGGTTCCTTCGGCCTTGTAGGACATACCTAAATGAGAAGTATTTCTAATGTGAATATACCTAGAATCAGCTCAAGCACTGCTAAAACCACTGAAGAATTGGGAAAAGGCAACTTGTAACAAAGGAGGATGATTTTTTGGGACTTGGTAACATGGGTTTGCAACCAGATGAAGTCAAAACAACCAAAGTACTTCAGTTTAGAGTAGCTTAGTAGATACCAATATGTTCTTATCTCCCACTCTCGAAGTATTTTAGAAAGTTCCATTGAAACGTACCTTAACATCCCAGGTTCTTATTATCAGACGAGGCTTCAAACAGAACGAGCTATTTGCCTGGGCGAATAGGATTTTCACTTACACTCCTGTTGAAGGAAGATATAACGATCTGGATAGCAGGTTTTTTTCATGAAGGAAGATGTTATGGATTCTATTGAAAGATGAAGGTTTCATTGCTACTGTTGGAGGCTAGTTGAGCAATGAAAAAAGGGCCCCTGGTTGGTTAGGTTATCTAGGGGATGACATCCTACCCGATTATATAGGGATTATTTCATAAACCATGAAATAAGGATCCCGTCATTAACCAACCAGTATTTCAATAGAAAGTACTATCCGGATTTTTTTTCGTGGCATTTTCGTTGCTTTTTGTTTGTTTTTTGGCCACTTTCCACTGGTGCAATTGCAACGACGTTTGAGGATTTCTGGGAGCCACCGAAATGCAAAAGGGTAGATACCACCATTGGACCAACGATTCTGCCGATGATCTCCGGAAGTTGTGTCATTAACCACCACGTACTGTCATTAACCACACTTCTTGGTTTCGAAAACAACGCGGACCTACAACTCACCATGTTTTGCACCTCATTTCTCGTTTTTTTTTGCCATTTCTAATGCTTTTTTCGACTTCATTCATCATCCACACCACCTTTCATGGGGTCTTTGTTTGCAAACAAAAAGCTGAGGCTGCATATTTCAAGAGGCGTGTGTCTTACTGAGCATATCCAACCCTTGCGCTATTTAGCAGCCTTAGTGGCACATCTCGTCCCAGTGTATCATCAGTTAGGTGGCTTGTGTTTTTTTTTAGTGGGGGGAGGGGGAGCTCCTAGCACTGATGCAACCAAATCTGGACCTATGGTTGATGGTTCAGAAATCCTGCAGCAGTTGGTATCGTTAGTAAATCTCCCATAATTTTACGACGGGTTTCAAAAACATCCCAAGTGGTTGTTTGGAATTTCCTTCATCAACTTATCAACGGTATTAAAACTATTGAAATGGTTTCATGAGTTTTCGCCATGACTGTCCTGCTTTTTTCGAAGGAAATCTTTAAAAAAAATCAGCCTCTTAGGATGCATGGAATTTTTTCCTCCCATGTTTTTTTGGTGAGAAACGCTAACTGTGAGAGGTAGGGGCTGTTGGGTGGTTCAGGGATCATGCCCCTTACCATGAAATGCCTTGGATATCGGTGATGAAACTCTCCCAGTTTGGAATTGCCTCAGCTGTAATTTCGTCAAATGGAAGCCTTTTTTAAAGTTGGAGACAAGAAGTTGCTTTAAAAAAAGCAAGCTCGGAAAATTGGAGATTGTTTGGAAAAAATCCGAAAAGGTTTTGGTTTTGCAAGTGTATGGTAGTTTTGAGGGATTTTCCCTTAGTGCCTTGTTTAGGTTGGTTTCATATTGCATGACCCTGCTTCAATGGACAGGTTTGCTGTTGTTCTTGGTGTATTACGTCTTCGCCACCATTGGGGTACAACTTTTTGGTGGTCAAATTTATGATGGACATCCTGCTCTCAAGGGGAGCGGCTTTGCTGAAGGTGACTTGGTGGCTGGAAAGCAACATCTTCATGGTTTAGGGCATGCCTAAACCTGTAACAGTGGGTAAATCATTCATTCATTTCTACGAAGCGAACCCTATCAATATTAGCCTTCACTAAACACTGGGGAAAACAGTGTTTGGGCAGGACCCAATGCATGGTATTTTTGTATCAAACACTACTATTATCTTTCAGTTTTTGTCTTCAACATTATCTATGCAGTTTCTTTCATCCAGATTTTTGCTGGTATAAAATCCAACATCCCCTCGTTTTTCAAGCAACTTCCTATCATTTTCAATAAGATGTTACCCTTGGAACCTGCTAAAAACACACGCAAAACCAGAAGGAGAGTATTGGAGCTTGAATTTCAATGACTTCCCCTCCGGTCTCGTCACTTTGTGACTTGGCACTTGCAAAAATGACCAAACGGTCGCCCAAACGAAGAGGTGGGAAACAAAAACTCCAGGAAACCTTTGTTGGGATGAGTTTTGTTTGTCTTTTGTCTTTTTTAAAGATACTTTTCTATTCTCGTTCTATTCTATTCTATTCTTTTATTTCCTAGTCTACTACATTCTATTCTATTCTGCTCTATTCTGTTCTGTTCTATTCCGTTCGATTCTATTCTTTCTATTCTAGTCTATTCCGTTTTCTATTCCATTTTACTTTATTCTATTTTCAAAGGAAGTTTGGATGAGAAACTTCCGAGTTACGATCTTTTAAAAATGCTCAAAGAAACAGATCAGTAAAGTAAGAGATCAGTAAAGTAACAGATCCGTAAAATAATAGTTCCGTAAAGTAATAGATCCGTAAAGTAATAGTTCCGTAAAGTAATAGTACCGTAAAGTAATAGTTCCGTAAAGTCATAGTTCCGTAAAGTAATAGTTCCGTAAAGTAATAGATCCGTAAAGTAATAGTTCCGTAAAGTAATAGTACCGTAAAGTAATAGTTCCGTAAAGTCATAGTTCCGTAAAGTAACAGATCCGTAAAATAATAGTTCCGTAAAGTAATAGATCCGTAAAGCAATAGTTCCGTAAAGTAAAAGTACCGTAAAGTAATAGTTCCGTAAAGTCATAGTTCCGTAAAATAATAGTTCCGTAAAGTAATAGATCCGCAAAGTAATAGTTCCGTAAAGTAATAGTACGGTAAAGTAATAGTTCCGTAAAGTCATAGTTCCGTAAAATAATAGTTACGTAAAGTAATAGATCCGCAAAGTAATAGTTCCGTAAAGTAATAGTACGGTAAAGTAATAGTTCCGTAAAGTCAT
>DF244114.1:0-13676 GCA_000507305.1 Breviolum minutum Mf 1.05b.01 | reverse complement strand
GTAGTACAGAGTAGTACTTAGTAGTACTGGAGTAGTACTGGAGTAGTTCTTTGTAGTACAGAGTAGTACTGGAGTAGTACTTTGTAGTACAGAGTAGTACTGGAGTAGTACGTTGTAGTACAGAGTAGTACTGGCGTAGTACTTTGTAGTACAGAGTAGTACTGGAGTAGTACTGGAGTAGTACGTTGTAGCGCTTTGTAGTACAGAGTAGTACCGGAGCAGTACCACAAATCACCTCACAACTAGCCACATCACTTGAAAGCAAGTCAAATCACAAACACATCACCCCAAAGCGCATGACATCACAGCCATGCAACGGCAAAAGCTTCGTTCAAACCCAAACAAAAATTTGGACATCGCAATGGTCGGTCATCTTGCGCACATTCTATAGGCACATTCTTTCTCTGCTATATGGTTCTTTTTTCTTTTGAAACTTCCGCCACCGGCTCGCCCGGGAACCACTTGTATTTTCTTCTATATATTCCATTCTATTCCATTCCATTCTATTCTATTCTATTCTAATTCCAAGTCTATTCTCGTTCTATTCTATTCTGTTCTTTTCTAGTCTATTCTACTCTGTTTATTCTTTTCTATCCTACTCTTTTCTATTCCACTCTATTCTATTCTAGTCTATTCGATTCTATTCTACTCTAGTCTAGTCTATTCTATTCTATTTCACCTCAATTCAATTCGACTCTATTATATTCAAAAATATGATTCGTTTACTACATTATATTCTATTACAGTTGATTTTGTTGTTTGTTTTTGTTTTATTTGACATCTCTGGGTGTCCCATCCACCACTGAACTTTGATCTTCAGTGGTGACGGGCTGAGCGTCTCCAACTTGCCAACTTTGTATCCAAGTACTGCAGGCACCTGTCGATGCAAATGACATATGGAGACCAGAAATCACGGAAAATATCACGTTTTCAAGTGGTGCGGGAATTGAAAAAAAACATTGAGAACTGATGAAATTCAGCATTCTCACTTTAGTCCTGAAAAGAAAGATACGGAAAAGAACCATCTCGGGATTTTGGGCATCTGGGTGGCCACCAATGAGGTTTTGCTTAATGGTGGTCAACAATTGGTTTGTGGTGGCCGATGGATTTTTGAAGGTCACCAACAAATCTGCTTCAATCTTCTTTGCATCCTGGCCATTTGTTCATTTATAGCGAGCAGTTTCTCCCGCCGATGTTTTTTTCATCTCGAAAGGCAGTGATTGTAAGGGAATCCCCCCAAAATGTCCTTAAATCAGATTAAGTTAAGGATTTATAATAAATTGCACAGATCTTGGCGATCTTTCAAACAACTTCGCTGGGCCGTTATATATGGTTTCGTTTGATCAACCGTTGATCTTTTAGGGGAGGATGATGTACTGTGTATTTCTGTGCGAAATCGTGAATAGCAGATAGGTGTTTCATTAGACAGACAAGGCTACCTGCGAGATTTTAGGATACCACCATTGATGAAAACAGTTTGAGAATCAGTGGTGTTCCATGCATCTTTAGGCAGTAAGACTCCAAAGTCACACTTTTTCCTCACAAGATGTGTTTGTTTCTTTGCATCCTTTTTTGCCTATGAGAAGCTGATTTCGTGCTTCTTTGGTCGACGTTTAGAAGAAAACTCTCAGCTACCTTGACATTGAAAGAAACCCAAAATCAGGTTTTGTTGCTTAGTTACCACATCTCAACCGTTTTTTTTTCGTTTTCCGCGCCAATTGAATCTCCAAAACCGTCCCCTTCGCGTCGAACATTCGCGGTTACTGAGGTCGCCTTTTTCGTGACAACCAATTTGGTGGTTCTGAAGCTTGCTAATGCAAGATGGGCCCCAAAAATGAACAATGAAATGAGGGTGAAAATTTCAGTCCACTTGTAAGGGGTTAGAAAGAACTCATGGGGCCCCCAGCTACCCGTTTACTTTTAGGCCATTTTATAGGGCTTATAATATTCCATTTGCAACTAGTAAGAGCCCATATCTTGTGGATGGATGCAGGAGTGAAAAAACATCAACTAGTATAAAAGGATTTTGTTGAAAAAAAGCGCGAGTTTTGAGGTAGGAGTGTATTGCACTGTGGCAATTCCTCTAAAAAGCCAACCACCAATTCATGAAAGCTCACCAACATTCTGGTAGGGGTTGATTAAACTCCCTGTACCTATCTCTATCTTTAAGTGGGTGAAACACTTTTGCTGACCGTTGTCATGGGAACCTAAGGGAAGGAAATAAGGCCTTATTGAGTGATTATTAACCACCATCATCCCCTAACAAGGCCTCATTAAGGCCATATTTCCAGGGGGTTGGCATTTGGTCCCTTAAAATTCCCATGACGTTGCTTCAAAACTCGAGAAATTTTCGAAGTTTCATCGAACTTATCAAACTATGGAGCTGGGTTTCATCCACGGCAGCTCTGCTCCCATTTTCAGGTACCTCAAAACGGATACGGGGTAAAGGAACGTAGAAAAAGTTCCATTTTTTATCAATCTCCTGGTACCTACCAGGTATCACAACCCTTTTATTTCAGATAATTTGTTCGGATTTTACATACCTCTTAGGTACCTTGGAAGCATGTCATTGTCTTGTTCAACCTGGAAAGGGCATCTATCATAATTTATAACAACGAAAAAGAAACAAACCCAACCAAGCCATTAGAAAAAAACCTGACGAAATCCGGGTAATTACACCAGTGTGAACTCAAGGAACATTTTGATGACCTTGATTCTGGAGAGTTCGAGTACCGTCCGAGAAGAGCTTCAAGCGAAAAGAAATGATGATGAAACGGATGCACCTCAAAGGAGCTGGAGTCGAGGCACCTGGGTTGGTTGAGTTGGTTTTTTCAGGTCAGGTTGGATGGAAGTGGGGAAAAGGGAAATTTTCATTTCGTTTTTTTTTGTAAAGTTGACGTTGGCGAAATGTGTGAGTCATTTCATCAGATGAGTTGTCATATTCTTGGTATGAGAAGGGTGTTTCGCGAACCTTTAGATGTTTTTTTTGGAAGACTCGCATCGTTCACCTCACAAATGATACTGTTGATGGTTCAGAAATCAAACAACCAGCTGATAGGTGGAAGGTAGTTTTTCTCACATTATTTTGCAAGGGTTTTTAAAACATTCCAAGTGGTTGGCCTTGGGATATTTTTCCATCACTGAAACACTTTGACAACCTGCATTTCTCCAAGGTTTAGGAGGGTTTGGTGTGTGGAGATTTTTCAATCCTTCGAGGTGAAAGAACGCCCCCCGAAGCTTCATTGAAATCAATCCACCGATTCAAGTGGTAAAAGAAATGTCTTGGTGATTGAAAAATGCGAAAAGTTTCTGGGATTTAAACATGAAAAATTCGGTGGATTTAAAGCTTCATCGGAAGCGTTTCTTGGTGAAAGATTTTGTTTTTTCATTCGGCAAAAAAAATCCCACAAGAAGCCGCTTGAGTTGGAAAGGACCAAATAAGTTTAAAGTTGATGTATATATAAATATACATGGACATTATGCAGAATAGTGGTACCCCAAAATCACCACAATAGGGTATAGGCGGTGTAGCCCCCAAATAAATTGATAATCCGATAAACTGTGGTAGGCGCTTTATCCAATGCTCTTCTTGGGGTACCGCGATTTTTCCATATCCCTACATGTTTTTTCCTGGTTCGCGGCCAGTTCAAAGAAAATGCCTCAACAATCAGTCAATGGAAGGTTCAGTACGAGTCGAGGAATTCCCAACCAAATCGGATTGTTACCTGCGATATGCCTAGCTCAACCACCAGCCCTGTGAAGAGACTTTTGCCATCTAAAGCTTGACTATTTTTTCCCCGCTGGTTGAGAAGTAGGAATCCTTGTAAAGGCATTGTAAGCTCTTAGTTGAGGTCGTATAACTATCCTCTGAAGAAGAAACCTACTTGAGATAGCCTAGGCCTTCCAAAAAAAAGTTGGGAAGATCGATCTCATATCTTGGTTCTGTGGAAGGTAGTTCCTTTTCTAGGTCATTGAAGAGTGAGTGACTTTACACGTGCGCAAGGGCACCGAACTCGCACAGATACAGGTCCGTGTCCAGCTGACCCTGACTCTGGAACACAATAGACGTTGACCTTAGTAGGAGGCTTTGCAAACAATCCCAATTAATCAACCCAACAATCCCAATTAATCAACCAACACGAAAACCAAAGTCATCACAGCTTTCTGCACCGTTCAAGATCCAGGAGCCCGAGAGTTTTTCTTGCAACGTATGCTTCTGAATGAAGAAGAGCGTCTAGACACCATCGTTTCAGGAACTTTCGCGAGTTCGGAGATTCGAAACCACGCTTGAAAGTAAGCAGTGCAACAAAAACCCCGGAAAAAAAGATCCGAAAGCAGAGGTAATATGTAAGGAGTTGTTGGTTTGAGCATGATCAAAATTGGCTTGTAAGTTGTGTTGCTGTTTTTTCTTACTTGGTGTTTTGAAGTAGTGACTGTTACACTGCCACTATTGGTTTTTAGTATTGTCATGATTCTTAACATCCATGATGAATCATTGGTGTTAGGCGTGTCCTTAGTGCTAGTGCAGAGCTCCTTAGGTGCAAAAATCCGCTCCGCGGAGTAAGAAGCCGAAGGAGCTAGATAGCAAGGAAACACCTTATTGACTCACATCAAAGCAAAAATCTTACTGGAACTGAGTCCTGTGGGGCTTACTCTTCAAGTTGCATTGTGCAGTAAGGATATTTGATGATCATTTTTGGTTGCTGGTAAAGAGCTTAGGATATCCTTTTTTTCTCTCCAAAAAGAAACAGCATCCCTATCTTTCAGGTAAGGGACATCCGTATTTTCCATGTCAGACGGTATTTTAGTATTTTTCTGTGCAACCTGTTCAAAACCCTTTGCTGGGGGCACTGCTCAGCGTCATTGGGCGTTGGCAGACTGCTCCCTGTGTGGAGAACTGCCAGTAAAGAGGCCCGTCTTCAGTGAAAGGGCTGGCAGTCCATGACCATTGTTTTGATTGTTTTGATCGCGAAGATGAACATTTCACCTTTTTATTTTTCACTAGATGTGAACACGATACCCATGTGTATATACAGCCACATATGTCACATACGTACGTACTTGTGAATACATTTGTTGATATTCACCATCCCAAGTATGGTCATGGAGCATTTCAAGTATGTCAGTATGTGCCAGACCATTCCCTGGATGATGTTTTTTTTGCCTTCGCTGGCTACCCCCTTTTTTTTTTGGAGCCAGTGGTAGTTGATTGAAGAGCCGGTCGCCCCAACACGTCGAGGGACGTGAAAGGTGGTGACTTGAGATTCTAAGCCCTATGCATTCTCGGTGCAGATTAACATGTGTAGTTGACTCGTTGACTCCGCACTTGGCAGGAAGAGTACATATATATCTAATGGTAAAAAGCACATAAAAGCCGAGATTGCAGAGACGAATCTTGTACAGAAGTTTGGGCACATCTGTGCATCATCATTTTTTTTCCTGCCTCTTGAATGGAGGCTTGGGTAACATGTGCTGTTTGGAGATGAGTGGACTGCGCGGAAAAAAAAGGTTCGATCGGTGATTTCAAGTTCAAGTGGTTGAAGGATAGAAGCCCTATGTCACGATAGGTACTTTCCGAAATGAAAAAGTGGGAACTGGGAAGCTGGTGATGATCGTTTTGTGGGTTGCGTGCATTTTGTTCTAGTTCGAAAGTATCTCAGTTTTTCAGAGTTTTAGGGATTTCTTGAAGGGATGTTTTTCACTCCCAGAGTATCGTTGGTTTGAACTTGGCCAGTGGGATATGTTGCTCTTGCCAGCTGATCTCCCCCAACGCCCTTCCTTCACTTTCTGGCATTTTTTTTGGGGGGTTCCTAAGATAGACATAGAAAGTGCCCTTAAAATTGACGTATCACGTGCGGCGTGCGCATGTTTCAAAACATGGGTGTTCATGAATTATCCTCATATCAAATGGAGGATCATCCCGCGGGCGAAAATCTGGAGTGCTTTGCCAAAAAAAAACCCTCGCGCAACATGTCGTGTTGGAAAGAGAATGACCACTGCTTTTTACTCATTTGACGTCATCCTTTGGAGCATCCAGCTAAGCCATACTTTTGTTGATAGATGGAAAATGACATCCAGCAGTTGGGCTTGGGAGTGAATTTCCTATGATTTGAGCGTGAAAAATGGGTTTTCGTTTCTTTATAGATCCAATAGGTAGTCCAGGATGATAGATCCATCAAGGTCTCCTATGGATAGGTCTTGCCATGTGAGTTCCTGAAAAAGTTTTTTGTACTCCTTGAAACCTCCGCAGGTTTGCAAGTCTAGCTGGTGAAGCCTAATGGAACCAATGCATGTCATTGAGACGCAGCTGGTTGAGATTGAAACATTACGAACAAATCTACGGCGTTAAGTTAGTTTCTTGATCAAGTTCTCCAGTTTTTGATTATTCAAAAGTACATTTCTTCAGTAAGAACATAGATGTTTCATGCAATTCTTTGCTTGGAATTGTTTTAATTTTGGTGACATCAAAACAGCAATGATGCCAAATTTCCTATTGATTTGGTAGGTTTTGAATTGATTGCAAACCTCTGGAATCAGATTGTCTGAAGTATCTGCAGATAGGTTGGAGTTGTGGGTAAAGCAGACCAGCAACTTTCAAGTAGATGGAGATGGTCTTGGTGCGGACGAAGCATTGGCCGAAGGTGATGCTAAACGAAATCAGAGAAATGTTGGGGGTGGACGTTTGTATCTGCAGACCTGCAAATGCCTTGAAAGCAGCAAAAACTTTTGGTGCCCAAGAGTCTTGGAGAAAAATTCAGTTATCTAACAAGAAACAAGAAACACTCATGGGATTTTTGGGCCTTTTGTCTCCTATCAGGATTTTTGTTGGTCCATTAGGTATCACTTAGTTTTTGTCAAACCAACCTTGGTGAATCTCCTCTCGGGGTTGGGGCTCTACCTCGGGTCAGATTTGGTCATCAGGCCTGCGCGACGCCGTGTCATGGCGAGGCGCAATCATTGGGGGGTTGTGTGGTTGGGTGGTTCCATGCTGGATGTATTTGTTTTCATAGGAATCTTAGGGGCCAATTGACACTGACACCCCTGAAATAAGGCCTTGAAAAGGGTTTTTTTGGTTGGTGGCAACTCAAATATTTTTTATTTCACCCCGAAATTTGGGGAAGATGAACCCATTTTGACGAGCATATTTTTCAAAGGGGTTGGTTCAACCACCAACAAGGGTTGAACACGGTAATTTTCTCTATTTCCTGGCGCGGTGCGCATTGAAGGGTTAGTGTTTTTCCTTATCCTGACGGTTTTTTCGGGTTGGGGGTACCCAATCATTTCGGGCAAAAAAAAAACACATCCTTTTGATCGAATGTGCAGACATTGGACAGGATGATGATATCGTGAGTCCGAGTCCTGTTTTTTTAAAAACACCTTCACCATTGATCCATGTCATGCAGCCCGGGCTACCGGGCTACGAAAGTCACCCATCCAACTCAGTGGGTAAGAAATTTGTAAATGGTTGACGAAACCGGGGTTTCCTTGACAATCAAAAACGCACTTCCGAATTCCTTAATTATGCTAGGTGTCAAGGTGCTTTCTGGAATTTTACAAGGATTCATGGAGCCTTTTAAAATTTTGAAAGGTCTTAAGGAAGACAACCCCTCCCGGGAATAGAAAAGTGAAGGCAACCAGTTTTCCATGGGTCGTCTCCAACCACCACAAATGCCTCCCAGCATTGAAAAAGTGCAAGCTTTGATGGATCTGCATGACTGATCGACCCTTGTTTTCACTAAGCAAGGTTACGTGAATGGCGGGAAAACAGCTTAGGATGATCTCCATACAAGTAACAGCAAGAGTTGAATTCGTGAAGCCATGAAGAGGGTATCGCCAAAAAGTAAGCGTAGGTAGTAAACTACAATAGCTGAGCAATGAAAAAAACACTGGTTGCTTAGGATATAGAGGTTTAATACTACCCATTTATGTTTATGTCAAGCCATTATAGCGATCCCTATCAAGCAACCAGGATATAATGGAAAGTCTAAAGTCAGAGTGTTTTTTTCGTGGCTCAGCTCTATCTGAGAATTCTGGTTCTGATACCAGGCTCTGTATATTCAGGCAAGTGGTATTGTAATGATACCATATACTTACATATGTATATATGTATATATATATATAAATACCGTAAATACAATATGAGTCATGAGATAAATATTGCTTTCCAAGAGGTTAGATGTTGCCTATCACCTGCAGGTTTCTTCCTTTAGTCTTGTTGCAGGATACTTCGTGGACTTCTTGCTTTTTCGCCTGGGATCTCAATCTTTTGGGTGTGCATGTGAGCCACGAAAAAAATCCGCTGACTTCAGACTTTCCATTATATCTTGGAATCTTGGTTGTTTAGTAGGGATCCTTCCCACATAACTGGGTAGTATAAGCAAATAACCTGGGTTTTGTTTATTGCTCATGTGATATCTTGGTGAAGGTTCCTACTTGAAGATCTTCCCATGTAGTATGCCCTTTCCTGACTTTTCACTGTGTTTGACCCTGAAAAACACCCATGAAATAAAGAAAGACTAGCTCCTGAGGAAGACATGGAAGATGCCCTTTCTTCAAATGTCGCTAGAGATCCTTTACAACTTTCTTCTTTGTTGAATTTTTTCCCATGGCTACACTAGGTGGTGGTTTCAAATATTTTTTGTTTTCACCCCGATCCTTGGGGATGATTCCCGTTTTTTACTACAATATTTTTCAACTGGGTGGTTCAACCACCAACTAGCTACAGATCGTTGGTGATAGAGTGCTCAGCTGACGAACTCGATGACAGCCCTACAAGAAATACAGTAAGACTTAGGAATGACCTGTGGGGTGATTTTTGTAACCCATAGAAGTTTAACAGCGAGTTTACCCCTGAACATTTACCGGGACGAAAAAGGAACGGCTTGGCTTGTCTTCCAATTATCATTTTTCAAGGGCGTTGTTAAACTTGAAGGGTGTAAGTTTTAAAGACACTTGTTGTGTAACTCTATCCCCCGAAGTTGAATAAAGGAGTTCGCATCTGAAAAACATCACGGTTGGAATATGAAAATTCCTTTTGGGTTTAGGTCATTTTTGCAAGGGTGAGCTGTTAAACTTTCCCGTTGTACGCATATTCACACTTGGATATCAAAAGTTTGAGAAGAAGCAATCGCTCCTCTTTGAAGGACAATTTTCAGTTACTTGGATGACTCGGTTTCAGAATCTATCCAGGACTCGTAAGTGGTTAATAACCATGATTAGTAAGTCCCCTAAATGGGGTTATTCCCCTTCCAAATGGCCTAAATGGCTTACAAATAATAGGGGTTACTAACCACTGACTAACTGGGATGATCCTCCAAGTATATCCTTTTAGGTTACACTCCCTGAAACTAAGCCTTCCCAAAAAGGAAAGTCATCTTCCAACCATCCAATTTCAGGCGCGAACTGTTAGTTCCAGGGAGGCTAGAGAAAAAATCGGCTGAATTGCTGAAGCTGGAGATCATTTTGGGATGAAAATTCCTGCTAAACTACACCCCCCAAGACTAACATAGAACCCAAAAATTGGTGGTTTGTAAATGTTCTTCCTTTTCGAAGGGGGTAGTTTGAGGTTTGGTTCCATGTTAGTTTTCGGGGGTGTATGCAATGCCTCAACAGAATTGTAACACGAAATGAGTTTTGCAGGTCAGCCAGACGAACCTTAACCATCTTTGGGATTTAGACATATATATGTACATATAGCGATATATGAGTATGAATATCCTTATACATACATACTTATGTGTGAGCAACTATCTCTGACATTCGTGTTTTTTCTCTCAAGCACTGTATGTGGGTTGAAAGGGTGCTGGCTGTCGTTGGGGTGCTGGGTGAGGCATCTTGGAGCCTCTCGTGTCCCTTCCACTGTGGTTCGTCGTGGTTGGTTCCTTTGTTGGGTGGTCTGTCTGTTGGACTTCTTTTGGGTTTCCTTTTGGCCTGTGCTGTGTGTTATCACCTGCATTTCATTTGGATTTCACCCCCCAGCTTCCATCCATCACCGCCCTCCGCAGAGGGTTTCCACCAGCTCCGTCGTCGGGCCCGCCTTTCGGCGTATCTGCATGAGTGACCAGGCCATTCGAGAACTTGCTGCTGCTGTTTCCCGTTTGGCCTTAGCCATTGAGGGCCATCAGTCTGCTGGCCCTGTTGTGTTGCCTTCGTTGCCTACTTCGGCTTCTGCTGAGTACGAGATTGTTGTGTCTATCCTCCTTCGCTTCCTTGCAATCCTGACACCTGGACTTCCCATACTCGTTCCCTTGCTTTTCGTACTGTTGAGGAGGGCCCTCCTGATATCCCTGGGTTCTGCTGGAATTTGGGTTTTCAGAACTTGGGTGCAGACAAAGAGGTGGTGTCCAGGAAGGTGTCAAGTGCATTCGTTGCAGGTTTTTGGGCAAGGGCCGCTGTTGATTGTGCCACTCCCTATACCACAGGAGAGATCATTCGTCATTTCGTGGTCCTTAGGAGTTCGTATCCACATCCTTTTCGTGTGACCTGCTGGCAAGATTTGGCAGACATTTGTGACGTCACCGATCGTCTTCTCGTGTTTGAGTCCTTCGCAACCTTCACAGAGGTTCAATTGTTCTGTGCAGGCACCAGGTGGGAGATTCCTGCTCTGAAGCGATGGAGAAGACGGTCGTGAAGTATGCAAAGGATGGTGATGGGTCCCTTTTGATCTGGACCCCTAATCTCGATTTTGTAGCAGATAGCCATTCGTCTCATGTCAGGGTCTTTAATACCCTAAAGAGTATTAGTCAAGATCGGCAAATAGGGGATCGTCGTGCCATGAATTCCCAGGAAGCAAAGGTATGTGGCCCTTCGTCGGACCTGCCAGCTGGCAGTGACTTGACTTCCCTGATCGTATGTCCACACAGTGTGCGCATAACCATTTCCATTACTGACAGATCCGATTTTTACCATCAATTCAAATCGAGCCCATCAAGAGCAAGGACAAATACCCTCTTTCCCTCCATTCCGATTAGCCTGGTGAAGGGTACAGCAGCATATGAGAATTTTCTTGCTGGGGTGTCAAAGAAAAAGGTCAGAGAACAGGTAGGAGATCATCTTGAGGGTTTTGTGCCTTCGCCTGTGTTGGTTTCCCCAGATCCAGGTTGCTTGTGGATCTCTTTCAATAGTGTGTTGCAGGGCGATCACGCCGGAGTAGAAATTGCAACTGAGAGTCATGCAAATCTACTTCGCTCTCATGGACTTTTGCAGCCAAATGAACGCCTCGTTGCATCGTCACCTCTCAAGAGTTTCTCGGAAGCCCAGGGTCTTGTGATAGATGATTTTTTCGCAATAAGCATTCAAGATAAGAGCATTCCACCAGAACTTTCTTTGTCCACCACTGCCTACAAATGGCAGAGGCTGCTTACCTTGAGGCGGGTCTTGCAGGGTCCCCCGAAAAGGACTTGGTGTCGGTCAATGAAGGAAAAGTGATAGGGGCATATGTGAACGGTGGACATCGTGCGACTTCCAGAGGCATGGTTGTGGTGGGCTCCCCAATCGAGAAGAGGCTAGGTTTGTCGGTCCTGACTCTTATGGTAAGCCAGTTGAAGTATACATCAGACTCGTTGCATTTGTGCCTATTAGGTGGGTGGACCTCCATCCTTGGATTTCGGAGGCCACTCATGAGTGTTCTCCGAGATGCATTCCATGTGGTAGATCAGAATCACTTTGATGCAAATCACCCAAAGCTGGTTCACCTTCCCAGAAAGGTTGCAACTGAGTTAGTCCTGCTGGCAGTTCTCATGCCTTTAGGAGTCACCGACATTGCTGTTCCTCTTGACAAATCGATTTACTGCACTGATGCTTCGCTGTCAAAAGGAGCGATTCTGGAGGCGGAGATTCCTGATCAAATCCTCCGTGTCTTATACAGAACTAGCATTAGCAAGGGGGCCTATACTAAGATGCTTTCAAGTCGTACTTCGTTGCTGAAGACTCATGATTGGAAGTATGAGGAAGAGCCTTTTGAAGAGGATGATGCATTTGGGATTTCAGGACCTTCTCCGGAACGTCCGATTGCATTCTCATTCGAGTTCATAGAAGTGTATGCAGGCTCTTCAAAAATCACAAAGTATCTTGAGCTAAAAGGCATCATTTGCGGGCCTCCGCTCGACTTGTCATTGTCGGAGGAATTTGACCTCTCACAGTCCCACGTCATAAGCTGGCTCACATTCTTGGTGTCTTCCAAGAAACTGCGTGCATTCGTAATAGAGCCGCCGTGTACGACATTCAGCATAATGCGTCGGCCTCGTCTTAGAAGCAAAGAGAAGCCGCTTGGATTTAGGCCAAAGGAAGAGAAGACCCACACAGGAAATATGCTGGCTTGTCGTGGTGGTCAGCTTCTTCATACGGGTGCCAGACACAAAGCTTTTGGGTTGTTGGAAACACCATACTCGTCCTACATGAAACATATGCCATTCTGGAAGGCCCTGGAGGGCTATGACTGCTTCAGGACGGTTAGATGTGATTCCTGCAGGTACGGGTCGCCACACCTGAAAAGTTTTCGTTTCCTGTGCCTGAATATCAATACTGACCTTATCTCATCTCGTTGCATTTGCCAATCTCGTCATTTGCAAGTACAGGGATCACTAACGAAGTCGTCGGCCATCTATACCGACCAGCTTGCTGAGAGCATTGCTATGACTTTCGTGTCTGCTCTCCGCCCCCCAGCTGTTGATGAGCCTTCGGAGAAGCCCGCCTATGGGCTGGAGAGTTTGTTGGTGAATGAGATCATGCAGACCAGTGAATGGAAGGAAACTTCAGTTTGGACTTTTAAGAAGCAGAGCCACATCAATATCCTTGAGGAATCTGCCCTTTATAGGTTAGCGTGTCGCATTGCAAGAAGCCTCAGGAAATTGTGTTCGCTGGTCCTCTCGGCCGGCATCTACCTGAATGTGGCGTACATCCCAACAAGGTTGAATACAGCAGATGATCCAACCCGGGATCAGCCTCTTCGCAGTGCAGTTCGTGGCATGTCTTTGTCCTCCTGGAGTTCTGAAGACCTTTTCCGCCTGTCGTCGTTGGGTCGCTTTCGTCGCTGGTCGTCCAACTGGCTAAGACTCTGCATCTTGCTGATGGGTCCGTCTTTTCTTTACGTCGGAGACCGCAGTCTCTACCGATCCCCTTGGCAGTCGTCAAGGAAGGTGGCCCTGCCACATTCTTTGTGTCATCACTCTCTGGAATTTGATGCTACGCTGGGTTTTCCTGGTGAGGGCCCCGCTGGGCCGATGCATTTTGGATTTTGCCTATGGCTTTTCGTCTCTCTGCTTTCTGTCGATTTGTGGCTTGTTTCTGTGGCTTGGATTTCGTTTTGTTTTGCCTGTTCTGTTTCCGGTCGGTTGGTTTGTTCTTGTTCCCCTGTCTGTTTGGGGGGTGCTGCGCTGCTGCTGGGGGATGCTCCCGCCGCTGCCGCCATGCCGATTTTCCCCACAACTGCTGGAGACTGGACCAGATCGAGAATCAGAAGTCAAAGACCTGCTCTTACAACGGGTCGGCCTGTTGCCTTTAAGATCGAAATAGTCTAAATTTACTCCCGGACTAAATTACTACCACGAGTAAAATTTACTCCATTTTTCTGGAGTAAATTTACTCCCCAAGAAAAAGAGTAAATTAAGTCCAGCCAATGCAAAATGCAATGTGCATATTGCACTTTGCATTCTTGATTTTTTATGACCAATGCAAAG
>DF244113.1:10948-30596 GCA_000507305.1 Breviolum minutum Mf 1.05b.01 | reverse complement strand
CGCACACAATGGTGTTTAGCAGATTGCCTCACTAAGAAGTCAGCAAATCCACAAGCCCTAATAGATGCAGTAAGACAAGGTATATTAAAGGAAGTAGATGCACATCCACCTTTCAGGACCTTAGTCCTTGGCAACGGAGATGACGAAGCAACGGACACCTGGGGTTGTAGCGCCTTGCATGTGGCAGCTGCCGATGCCAACCTTGAAGAGATGCGTCGTGTGTTGCCGCACATGGCTGCGGCAGATGTGAACGTGGTGGATGCTTGGGATGAAACACCTCTCCACATGGCCGTACGTCGTGGTAGCATTGCTGCTTGCGACTTGCTGTTGGAAGCCAAAGCTGACGTGAATGCTCGAAATGCCAACGACGAGACACCCTTGGCTGTCATAAATGCAAAGGCAAACTCTGAAAATGACTTGGCTCAAAATTCTGACTTCGACTTGGTGGCTTTGTCTCATCTTCTCTTCTCCCACGGTGCTGTCCTTGGTGACTCGACACATACGATGTCCGACGCAGCCTTGCCAAGGCCCTGCGCCACAGCACTGCTGGAGTCGCTGCTGGAGAACTCGAGTGGCGAAGATTCTCAACGCTGACAAACGTGACAATTCTGTGACACGTCGAGCATGACAGGACAGTCAGACACGCTGTCATCTACATGTGTGTCGCATCGTCACAGGCTGCGCTTCTTCAGCAAAAAAAAATTTGTTTTGGCTGTGCTTCTCATGCACTTCTCATTTTCTCAGTTTCTTCATGAGACTTTCACATATGTTTTCAATGTTTCAAGGCTTTTGAACAACTTGCATCTCCGATCATCTTGGCATGTATTTTGTTTTTTGTTTGTTATTATTTAACTCGGTGTTTTTTGTATACCTGAGGCATTACAATCTCACCGATAGCAACGGGAAGGTCCTTCTCACAGCAAAGCTGTTTGAGAGTCACATCCTCAGCCATTTTGCATCATTTTGCCACACCGAAACTGCATAATAAGAGCAACACCGTGCAGAGTTCAAAGTGAAGGGTATGAGTTCCATTCGCTTGATGAAAAGGACGTACTTTCCATGTTCGAAACAAAGATTGTCCAGTAGGATGACAGTCTCTTCCACGGCAATCTTTGGCGCAGGACAAAAATGAGGACAAAAATGACAGCAATTGGAAAGCGTGACAGCTTTGAAGCCTCTGCAGCGCGCTGGGAACAAAGCAACTTTGCCACATGACATTTTTGTGAAGAAATCAAACATAGCCTGAAATCATTGATATCACTAAATGGCAGGAACGTTTGTGGGGAAGTTTGTAAGATTATTGTGTTCAAACGTGGAACTTTTCTCATTGGGAAATATCGTACCCTCAGAAGTTTAGAGGCCATTCACTCGCGAAGTCTTCCCTTGCATGACATTTGATAGAAGGCAGTTTCTATACAAAATGGCCTGGAAAAGGATCCACAACAATCACAAGGGCTGGAATTGTGTGAGCTTTGTGTCAAATAGTTCTGGCGAACGCGCTAAGGCTGTGGAGGCAACAATTCAACCATTGCTGAGGCACTGTCCAAAAACTGGGCACAGTTTCTGGTTGTGGGATTTACTGTTGATCTATGAAATGGTGATCCTTAGAGAGGTCCTTAGATGGTCTTCTGAATTACTTCCAATTTTATTATCAAATCGACTGTGTTCCAAAGATACGGGCGAAACCTCCGTTGTGATTGACAGAATCGAAAATCAATGACGAAGCGTTTAGAACACGGTGGATTTTTTTGTCTTCCACTGAGTCTTCCACTGGAAGTCTTCCAATTTGGAATCTCAAAAACTCCACGGATTTTGTTGTGCAGAGATTTGGTGAAAATGTTTAGATTGTCGATATTTTGTAGAAACAAATCAGGAGCTTGGAGCACAAAACATCTCAGAGTTCCACCCGTCTCCGTGTTTCGAAGTCACGGGCGCAAGGTCTCCCCGTGTAGTCTGCCCTACAAACCCGCCAACCGATCGAGATTTCACGGTGGATGTCTTTCGTCATTGGTTACCACAAGGGTTTTACCACATAAAAGCCATCGTTTTAGACATCCAGAAACCACCTCAAAACCTTAAAGATCATTGGATCATTGGATCATTTTTTTTGTGTTGAGTTTTTTTCTTTTCAACTCCTCCTTCAAGTCTGCCTTTAGGTGTGTTTTTGTGATGAAATGTTGGGAGATTTTCTAAACAACCTTCCGGTTGCATTTGAAGCATGGTTTGCTGGGAAGGAGCCTTATGGTTTGTGTCTCTGTGTTCATGTTGCTTGCCTGGCGCAGAATGTAGTTCCTAGGCCCCTTATTTCCCTTAGCCTTAGCAACACAGTTCATGCAAAGCCTCACATCAAGGCACTGTGCTTACACACCGTGTGCAACCAGATTCTGTGAATGTAGTCCATGTAAAGGCATATTTCTATGTGGTTTAGAGTTTTGCTTGTACTCTGTTCAAAAGTTTTGCTTTGCTTTTTTACGAAGGACTCCAGTCTACAAGTACAGGGAAGTCTTCTGGATTGATTTGTGCAGGTTGCGCTCCAACGAGGAAATTCTTGAGGTGTCTTTGCTGCATGAGTCTAAAAAGGTTGATATAGTGACGTTCTGTGAGGTTGCAGGTTTCAGCTTGACATGACTCCATGGTCAAACTAGTGTAAGCAGTGAATCCTTGCTGAGTCAATGTGAGTGTTTTTTTGGCCAAGGTGACCCATCACCAGAGGTTTTAGAGTTTGAATCCAAGACCAGACGTCTCCACAGTACCAGCTGAATCGGGCTCAAAACAGCGAGTAGAGATGCAGAATTTTGTTTCAACACCATGTTTCTAGTTCACTCTTTCCTTTCAGGCTAGCCACTACTTTGCTTTTACTGCAGTTGTTGCACAGGAAGGCCGAAAAGATGGGGAAATGTGGATGGACCATGCCCATATCTTAAGGGAAGTATGACGATGTCTAAGAGTCTAAGTATTATATTGTATGAGATTAGCCGTTCTATTGTATACATATCATATTTTCATTCTGCACCCGTTTTCCGAACGCAGTGGTTGAATCTCAGATAGCATGTGTGACATGTGTTCCATGTTGCAGGCTCTGAGCTTCAGCCACGCGGCGTTGGATTCTGAGCTGGCCAGTTATGTATATATATATACATATGTATAGCCCGCACTTAGATATGGCATGGCTAAAGGGATTGATTTGCTCGTATCACCCAGTAAAGTGAAGTTTTCCATATTGCCTGACACAATTCTAAGCAAACATACAATTCAACGACGTGATAAATGCATGCTGCACCGACAAAAGACGTACAAAAAGACCTCACCGTGACACACTTCGTATCGTTTTGTCCTCCGCCGGACTCCCCGTGAGGCGGTGAGGCTGTCCAGGCGCGGAAGCCCTACCAGCACTCTTTCCAGATTTGGAGAGTTTTTTGAAATTCCCTTTCTGCCATGTGATATCATGTGACCTCTTCTCAGAGCAGTTTTTATAAAGAAATCCTTTGTGTACTGAGTCTGCTGGTCTCTGTTTTGAGATACTCCCTTGCGACATCCTTGCAGACCTCTGTGATGTGCATGGCCATGTTGTCCCTCACCTTTGGCGATTGCCGGCACCTTATGTAACATGAAGCTGTTAACTCCTCGATGTTTTCTTAGGACCAAGACAAGCCGAGCTGTGTGATGCACTAATGCTGAGAAGAACACTATGAAATACCGCAGAGTACCAAGGTTTCGTGATTTCCAAGATCCAACCAATTGATATTCTTGCCTTGTCGCAACATCGACACCGATGGGATGGGCAAGTCATCCCACCATCCCAAATCACGAGGCCTTGGCTTTGCTTACCCGGATCTCGTGAATCTCGTGCTTTCCTCAGAGTTCTAATATGTTTTAATCATGGAATTGGCTTACGAGCCTTAAAGTGGAACGAAACACCAAACCAGGGGGTTGGAAAAATCGTCGAACGACAAAAACAAAAAATAACCGAAAACGAAGATCAACATGTTTCAGAGTTGTGATTCCAATGTATCATATTTCAGATGTTTTTCCCTGCCATGCTTTGGGTTTTCAACATGCACCGACAAGGCCAAGGGGTTTGATGTGAATTTTGAATGGTGACCTTCAGGGCAGAAGATGATGCATCATCGTTGCATATGCTCGTTTCTCTAAATATGTTTCAAACATGTTGAAGTCTTGAATGTATTTTTTTAGGTTCTTTTCCCCCATGATCATAGTGATAATACGTAATAACATGTTTTTATCATTACAAAATGAGGATCTTGACTCATCTGCATGATCCTTTGGAGTTTTGCAAAGCGAACGTCAGGACGAGCAGCTGTGGATCGACCAGCATGCCATGAATGCTCGGCGCAAGCGAGGACACAGATGAGTTTCAGAGGTTGAATCTACAAATATGTCACCATACTACATGAAGTCGATGATGATGATGATGATTTTGGTGATGATGATGATGATGATGATGCTGGTGGTGGTGGTGGTGATGATATGACAAGCAGTAGGAAACTTCTTCGAAACATTATCACCTTTTTGCTCTCATTTTTGCATTCATTGTTTGCATCAAACCCAATCATTCTCAAGGAGAGGAGCAGCCTCTTGCAGATTTTCCAGGTGTGGAGGCCGCGGAGGTGAAAAAGTCAACGGTTTCAACGGTTTCCCAAGGTTTCCCAATGTTGGCATTTTGATTTCTGATTTCTGATCCGCATTTTGTAACTTTTGATGTTGAATCGACAAACGGATAGACAGAAACACTTGGGGATTTCGTGGAAATGCTGTGACTTGAAACAAAAAACAGCTGCTAATTATCCATCAATCTTACCACAGAAATCAATACAGAAACAGCCTTAGAGGCTCTCCGGTAGAACAAATCGCCGTTTTCCAAGACGAAGAACTGTGGCAGGATACATTGTCTATCATTTGTCTATCACCGTTTTAGTTGTTTGTATAATTCATCTGTGAGTTCAATCCTCGTTGATTTCACCAAAGTCACATTTTGAATTTTCAAAGTGATCAAAGTGTGTCAACGTGATGGGATACATTAGGATATGGTTACGATGGGGAGTCACACCTTAATTTCTCACTTGTCTATCACCGTTTTAGTTGTATGATTCATGTTTTCAGTTGTTTGTATGATTCATGTTTGATTACTTTGGTTTTGCTTTGTTTTTTTTGCTGTTTGTTTTACTTTTTACATATTTTACTTCGTCCTTTAGAAGTTTTTGCTTTGCAAATCTTCCAGCTTTCCAGGCTACCAAGACTGGAGTCAAGCAAACACATGAGGCGATCATTTTGTGAGATTTCCAATCGTTGAAAACAACTCTTTGTCACTACCCGAGACCCAGGGCAATTTGTTTTGGAAAATGGAGATTTCAAATGAAAAATCAATACATTTCATCAACCTGACTCTGTGCAGCGCTGAGGTGCTGCAAGTGGTTTGTCAAAAGAGTGAAGGAATTGCCCCAAAAAGGCATGGTGGGGAAGTCAAGAGCCAGCAATAAAACGCAACATAAAAACGAGATGTTTGGCAAAGCGACAAAATCCCAAAAAATTTGGTGGATCCAGCCCGCCATGAGCGCATGTAGAAGAATTTGGACCTGCAACTCATGCACCGAGCAGGCCTTGCAAGCGGTGAGCAGTCGTGGCACGACACTTTGGGTTGCTCAGACGAATCCATTGGATTCATACAGATTTGTCGAGTCTCTAAGAATCCAATGGATTCTTCTGATTCCACGTTTGGCAGACTTTGGTGAAACATGGTGAAACATCGTGAGACACTTCGATAGCGTTTCGATCTCTGAGTTCCTGCCTTCTTGCAACCGTAGATTGGTAATTCAGCATGCAGAGGAGCAGACTGCGGTGACAGGATCGTGTTTGAACTACCTGATTCTCAATCCTGCTCACCACAGTCTGCTCATCAGCATGCTGTTCTCTGAGTTCTTGCAAAAAGCGGCAGAGAGCAGATGCTGAATTCAAATTTCCAGCTCCACGGCAACAATGCCGGAATGGGAAGCTTCTTAGTGCCTGCATCAAGCAATGCAAATCCGTGGAAGATCCAAGAGGTCAAAAGAAGAGCCAATGGTGGTGCATCGATCTGTACTGTTTCTTTTGTTTGGCCATAAAGGTCTTGGCACGACTGCTTTATGTTTTTGCGATGGATGGATGACTGTGATGGAGAACCTTGAGCACAGTTTTCACGTTCTGTTTTTTGTCATTTGATTCACAGTTCTCTGTGTGATTTTTCAGGTTCTTGGCTTTGGGGCGTTTGGGACGTGAGGTTTTTTCTTTAGGTGGTTGTTGATGATTTCTAAGCGGTGGGAAAAAGCCTTGTTTGATTCTCAAATCAAATTGCTTTGACGCTCCGTTGGTATCTAGGCATGTTGTTCAAGGTCCATGGCCGGGTCAAAGAACGCAAATGGCATCCACACTTTGAACACTTGCTGCAAAGTCCAGGTATCATGTATCCAAAAGCTTGGGCAACACAGAAAGTTGTCACCGCGTCACCATTTGTCACCTGTAAAATTTGTGTTTCTATGCTTTCCAATTGAGCGTGAACAGCCATGGTCAGCTTGGCGCTTTTTGGGCCATGCTTTCTGTGCTTCTGGGGCTTTGCGCATGCTGACGGCATCATAATGCAACAAGGTTCATCCGGAGAGGACACGCCACGCGGAGTAGTCCTCGCTGCCGATGGACTTCCCGTTGTTTGTGGCACTGTCGCTGGCTGGACGTCTAGCGACTTTCCTGGCACCGCTGGGGCTGGCTCGTGGGACGGGGTCGTGGTGAAATACAATTTGGATGGAACGCAAGCAGCTATCGCCAGTTTTGCCACAAACGCAGAAGATGAAGTCCGTGCGTGTGTCATCGACTCATCCAACAACATCTATGTATCTGGATTCTCCCGAGGACTTCTACCGGGCACTTTTGAAGGGGGCGCTGCTCCTCCTGGCATCGACATGTTTGTGGCGAAGCTTGACAGTAGTCTCAATCAGCAGTGGCTGATTCAAGCTGGCAGCACGCAGGGTGATGACAAGGCCTCAGCTATCGCACTTGATTCTGCTGGCAATGTGGTCGTGGGAGGCTCGACGGCCGCTACCTGGCCTGAGCAAACCCGTGTTGGGAGTTGGGATTCTTTCATCATCAAGTATGAAGTCAATAACACCGGTGGAAGCAGACAATGGGTGATTCAGTTCGGATCCGTTGGCGCTGATTATCTTTACGGACTTACCGTTGACACTGTGTCGGATGACATTTACGCGGCTGGAGGGACCGGGGGCGAATTTGAGGGCAACACGCATCAAGGCGGCAATGACATGTATTTGATCAAGGTCAGGGATGGAAAAAAGAATCCAGAGCTTTTGGGTTTTTTGCCGAAGAAAGGATCCCAAAACACGAGCTGGAAATTCTAAATTTTCAACCTTGAAGGTCAGCAGTACTGGCACAATTGTTTGGTCTAGAGTAGATGGTGTGCCTAGTTCCACATCTTCGGAGCAAGGCAACGCCGTGGTGGTGGACTCAGCTCAGAATGTCTATGTATTTGGCAATACTCAGGGCCAGTTGACGGGAGCAACTTCCAATGGAAACCAGGATGCCCGCCTTGTGGAAGTACGACAAAGATGGAACGCAACAGTGGGTGATCCAATATGGAACCACAGGTTATGAGAACGCCGGTTGCTTAACCATTGATGCCAATGACAAGATCTATCCGGCGCTACACCTTTTTGGAGGAATGATGGGGGCCACTCACCCCGGGGGCGAGGACATTGTTGTTATGCAACTGGACACTGATGGAAACGTGATGTGGACGGAGCAATTCGGGACCAGTCTTTGGGAGAAGTTACCCTCCGATGGTAACCAGAGGTGTTTGACACTCGACTCCGCCGGGAACATTTACATCACGTCATGGATATCGGGTGCCTTTAGCGGCTACACCCATCAAGGGGTATGACTGGCTCCTCTACCAGGTTGATTACAGAACTACCACAACCATCAGTACTACGAGCTTGACATCCAGCACTGCTACAACCAGAACTATAACATCCTCAACTGATACAACCAGAACTATAACAACAACATCCGAAACTGCCACAACCCTAACTACATCATCCTCAACTGCCACAACCCAAACTACAACGTCCTCCACTGCCACAACCCAAACTACAACATCCTCAACTGCCACAACTCAAACTACAACATCCTCGACTGCGACATCCAAAACGACAACAACAACATCCTCAACTACGACATCCAGCACTACAACATCCTCAACTACGACATCCAGCACTACGACATCCAGCACTACGACATCAAGCACTACAACATCCTCAACAACAAGCACAGTTTCCTCATCCAGTACAAGCACCACGACAAGCACGACTTCCTCAAGAACCCTGGCCGCAGCCAAAACATGAAACAACAGTAGGATCTTCAGTACTGTATGGGCTACTTCTAAGGAACATTTGGTTTCATTTGTCCGAACTTTTTTGCATATCCATTAATATTGACCTGTATTTGCACAATGAGCTCCCGAGTGATGCAGACAGTTCTGTGGAGGTTCGTGTCCAACGTTAAATCTGTATCCAGGTAGCAGCACGAGCAGCACAACGAGCTCGTCATCCATGACAACAAGTACGACCACCAGTACCACGTGCAGTACCAGCAGCTCAAGTACCACTAGCAGCAGTACAAGCAGCACCAGCAGCTCTTCTTCCACCTCCAGTACAACCAACAGTACTACAACTAGCACAGACACCACTACTAGCACCACAAGTACCTTCAGCAGTACTACGACTAGCACGCACACCACTAGTAGCACCACAAGTACCTCCAGCAGTACTACAACTAGCACACACACCACCAGTACCACCACAACTGCCTCCACCAGTACTACAACTCGCACACACACCACCAGTACCACCACAAGTACGTCCTCCAGTACTACAACTCGCACCTACACCACTAGTAGCACCGCAAGCACCTCCAGCAGTACTACAACTCGCACCTACACCACAACTAGCACCCGTACCACAATGACAAGCACTTCAAGGACTCTGACGGAAACAACAGCAACATCGACAAGCACGAGCAAGACAAGCAGCACCAGCACCACTTCTACCCTCACAACGAGTTCCACGAAGACGAGCTCTGCCACCTGGACCAGTTCCACCAGGACCACCGTGACCACAACACTTCCAGAAGGCATTAGTCCTGCAGAGTTAGAAGCCATGGAAGAGCAACGTAAAGAAGAAGCAATGCAAGCCGTGGCTGCCATTGAAGCAGCCGAGACAGCCGCAGTGCTGGAAGCTTTTGCCCGCATCTTCAATGGTGGTGCCAACCGCTCAGAGCTTTTGCCTCGGGTTTTGGGTGAAGCAGAGGTCCAGACAGAGGCTGGACCGGTGAAAGTAGCTGCTTTATCAGTGGCGGCTGCAGGTGAACCAGCATTGATCAGCGCAGGTAAGGATTCCAGTGCAGTGGTCGAGGTTGATGCAGGCGAGGCTGGTGCATTTCGCATTCACTTTTGCAGGTTCAAAGGCCTTGAGGTCACTTTGTCGGTCGCCGATGTTGCAATCGTTTTTCATGTCCAATTGAATTCAGGCTGAAATATGACAGGCCTCTAGAAGTTTGGTCGTACGTGCAGGGCTGCTGGCACTAGGTAGGGGCAGCTGCTGGAGCTGACACGGTGCTGCTAAGCCACTTGGTAGCACCAAGCTGCATGTACCACGGTTGTACGTGTGACTCTTTGGTATCAAAGTTCCAGTTCTCTATCCAGATAGCTGATTCTTGCTAATATGCGAGTTCTTATCATGCGAGAAATTTGCACCATGCTACAGTCCTTAATTCTGTTTAGGGGGTTAGATCAGCAGGAGGGTAGATTGATGACTGTTTAAAAAAATAGGAAAATAACGAAGTTGTTTTAAAGATTTTCATGGTAAAGGCCAGGTTCAAAATATCAGAAAAACTTGTTATGGTTCTCATGCTTTCCATCTGATGTTTTCTATATTCAAAGGTTTCATCAGCCGGTGGGAAAAATGATGATGCTCAGAGGGAAGTTCCACAGATTGATGAGAAGAAACCCCAACAAGAACAGAACCGAGAACAACAGCTAAACGCCAAGATTAGAATTTTATCATGATTTCATTGTTCATTAGGCTGGTTTCTCCGGTCTCTGGAAAAACAAGTCCAAATTTCATGTGCGATTTCTGCAACTGCTTGAGGTCTGCGGTGATGTAATTTCGAAACTGATAAAGATTTACATTCTGAATCCTAAACCCCCAACATATAGTGAGAGAATTTAATTACTGTCCTTGTCGGATGGTATGGTGCAGGAGATGGAAGATGATAGACTCGAAGATGATAAAGATGAGAGAAGAATCTATAGACCATCTTCCATCATCTTCTGTTACTGCTCAGAGGGCTAGACTGGCAGGATGGTAGAGGGATGACATTCAAAAATGAAGAGTCATGTGCTGTCAGATAGAAGCTCTTCGCTTACATGTTGAACCAGGTGCTTGCTATCATGTCTTTTTTCATGTAAAAAGACCTTGAAGAACTGTTCAAAAATTTGGGCAAAGTGGTGTCGCTGGTGTTGCAATGATACGATGTCAGCACCGTTCCTGGATGTGCGACCCCGCCCCCTCGCCACGGGATGATTTGCTGTTACTGTGGGAAGTGGTGTCAAAATGGGTCTTTGAAGGATTCCTGGTCACAGTGCGGGTGATTCTGCACTCTTGCCTGGCCACTCCCCCTGACATGGAATGAACTCATGGACGAATTCTGACAAGAACAATGACATGACATCCAAGCGGGTATTGAACGATCCAGATTTTTGAGTCAGATATACTGATATACTGTTATACTTCCGGAAATGATTTTGACGCTCCACATGACAGGGCGCCTGGACGTCTTATGATGTGTTAAGGACATCCAACGGACATCCAAGGATTTTCATTTCCGGGTTTGATCCAAGCTGGGATATCGTAGCCAAACCTCCCGCCCTCGGAGGCGTTGCCGAGATCCGCGGCCAAGGAGCTGCAGGCCTTCAGACGGACCACGTGCTGGCAGAGAATGACAATCCGGCGCGCGCCCGACGCTTGGCATCCGCGCTGCGCTCCCATCCTTTGAGCATCAACTTCTGGAGGACGAATGGCACCTTGGCAAATTCCGAACTTAGCTGCCATAGAGGGCCATATCGAAAGGGAACGAGATGTAAATTTGCATATCTATTCGATGCCATTCACCAGGGAATCCTCTTTGCGATTCCCGATTTGAATATTTTATTGTTATGTTACCAAGGCAGGCATTGGGGCGGGAAATGGCACAAAAAAGTATCTCACCCTGTACCAATCGGTGGCTATGGGTGGCCTATGACCAACAGTTGAGCATTCAGCTACTTCAACCATCCAAGCTGTGAAGCGCCTGAACTTTGCACATGACTATTGTCTTGTTGGCGTTTCTGGCTGAGGAACAAAGATTGACGTCAATAATTTGCAAACCCCCATGCACATGGTTCTTGAAGTCGAGTCTTGGCTTGCAATCGTGACGTTTAACAGTTGTGATGACAAGGGTTGCTGGCCAGTGTTCTGGGACATTGGTAGACATGGTCCATGTAGCATCCACCGCCAGTGTGTCGTACGATTTTGGTCAACCCTTCCTTGACTGCTTACCGTTTCCAAATGTTTTGAATGATTTTGTTGCCTTGGACCTTGCTTAACGTTGCACTTCCTGTGCTTTCCATCGGTTTCGATCGGTTTCGATCGGTTTCCAAGGATGACCCAAACGCCACATGTGCCTTCTGGGATGAAACCTTGGCACCTTGGCGTGGTCCAGTGAAGGCGTGGAGACGTGCAGCAGTCGACATTTGTCGATCTTTGGAGGGGTCAACGTGGTCTTTTATGCATAAAAGATTCTTGGCATTTAAAAGAACTTTGGGTTCTTAGTGCAGGAACAGAAACTGCATCAGAATTTTGCGCATTCAGTCACAGTGAATTTAGTTGTCGAGGAAACTGCCAGTCACTGAAAGGGCGGGTGGCCGTGTACTTCGTTTTGAGACGCTTCGTTCTGAAACGAGATACTTTTTGTTCAAGCAATGTGTCATTTTTTTCAGGGTCCGTTGTGGGTTCAACAGATGGAGACTTGCAGCCCAGGAAAAATGTGTTGATAGCGCTAGAGTGCAGTACTTTTTCAACCTTGATGGATGCAGCTGCTTTTGAAATGCTGGGGCGGCTAGATTGGCTTGCAAAAGCTCCAGGGGTGGTGAGCGTTTGCCTCGTTGTGGCAGCTTGGCATGGAAGCTGTTGTGTGGTGAGGTGTGCCTTTTGCCAAGTCAATTTCCTGAAAAGTGTCTCCATTCTAGAAACAGCCACATGTAAGCTTGACATTTGAGGGTCTTTAGCAAATTACAAATGCGTATGAATTTCCTTGTCGATTTTCAAAAGCATATTATCATTAACTGTCATAATTTCAGGTGCTAGTCTGTAGCCTTCGTGTAAGTCGTGTATTTTGTTAGGATGTTCTTGATCAACTTGTAGAATTTAACTTAACCTACATCATCACTGTAGTTCATTAACCTGTGTAGATTCTTAGCGTCCTAATAACTCATAAAACCTGATGGTTTTCCTTTGTCATGATCTTATTTCATCTCTTTCTTATCCGGACCTTATGAGAGCATTTCTTGTACAGGTATGCTTTAAATTCTGACACCCATTTTGTATAAAACATACATTTCGACTGAAATTAGGTAAAGCTATGCAATTTGCAGGTTCTTAACAATAATAAAAGTAAAAACACATTTCCCTAAAGTGACAACAAGAAGCTAGTTAAAGCACATATGGAAAGTTATACAAGTAAAGCTGGGCAAGCCGGGGGCGGATGCTTCAAAAGGAAAAAATTATACGCGAAAGAAAGAAATTGCCTCCTATAGAATGTGCGCAGGGCGATCAACCAGCCTTCGGCGGTTCCGTCCGTGTTGGCGTTTTGGTGGTGGCTGGTTCTGTTTCCGTGGTGTGTCGGTGTTGGTGGTGCAATGTGCTGTGATGTGGTATGTGATGTCATGTGGCTGGCTGCACTCCGACATCACCAAATGTTGCACCCATCACCAAATGCCGCGCGTGCCACGAAAAGTGACATTCCAACCAAAAGTGGTGTGAGTGAGGGGAGTGAAAAGTGATGTGAAATGTGAGTGATCTGAGTGATGTGAGTGATAAGTGATGCGAGTGATGTGTGATGTGAGATGTGGGTGATGTGGTGAGATGTGGTGGTGTTAAAACTCCGTAACTCTGAAGTTTCTCAACTAAACTTCCTTCGACTGCTGTACATGTAAATTTTGTTTATTGAATACTTTCTTTCAAAAAACAGGACAGAAGTTGCCAACAAAAGGTGAATATATAAATTCAATGAATGGGTTTAAAAACTTTTGACGCCTGAAAATGAAAATAAGGTAATGTCAGACAGATTACTCAAAACAATTAGAGAAAGACAGAACTTAGATACTGAACCAAAACCCATTTGAGGACGATTGTATGCAGCATGATTATCTTTGGAAAAATAGAATATCATACCTTTTCCAAGATAAATCCCGTCTCCCTCATATCAAACAGTCATGAATGATTTTTTGAATGATAAGAAACAAAAAACCTTTCTACGCAAACGGTTCATACTTAATTGAAGTAATGTCAAAAAGGTCACTGGCAAATAAATGCTGAATTAGCACGTGGTGAAGGGTTTGATATTGATGATCCGACTGACTACTGGAACAGAGAAAACAAGGGCGCCAATTTGTTGAAAATGATCGACAAAACATGTATTACGGTTAATAAAACAAACAATTAAAACTTTCCAGCTGTCAAAGTGATGTAGACATCACAAAGAAACCTTTTCCATTTTCCAATGACTTGTGATTTTAAGGCTACATTTCCTGAAGATAAAGACCTAGAAAACAAACAAGTAGAAATATATTACATGATGAAGATGAAATGGATGTCGAAAATTCGTTGTAATTTAATATAGTTATTTGATAAGTATATTAAAGTTCAAGGTAAATGGGTGACAGTAGGTATAGATTTTCACAGTATCCTTATCAATAAAACTCTGTCTAGATGTTTTTACGATATATATTGTAGAAACATGCACACTTGCTTATGTTGTTTGAGTTTTTGTTTTGTGTGATGTTGTTCTGTTTTTATTGGTGTTGCTGTGATGATCAGTTGTTTTGTTTCTGTTTAAGCTTTGTTGTCGTTGTGATCTATGTTTTTCGGTATCCGCTATGGTTTTCTGTTTTTTGCTAACTGTTTATTGCTGAAGTGTAGGGGGAGTATGATATTGCTCCGTGAACTCTTGTTATAGGCATTGTTTCCCTTTCCTCTAAGTCCTGAAACCCTTCAATACCACTTGAATTCAGGATCAATGATGCGTGTTTGTATTCCAGAGGGATTCCATAAATTACAGGTTTGTTTGTGCTGGGAAACTTCTTCATTTTAGTAGCCTTGTGTTGCGGACCGTTTTGCTGCTCAATGGCACGGCCCCAACGGCTGAGTTGTACGCTCTCGCACTCCTAGTTGCATTTTGTGCTGAGCGAACTTCTGAACAGATTGATGCAGAGCACATGCTGATGCGTAACTCGATTGGCAATGTTTCCCATTTCCACTTTTTCACTATGCCCCCACATACTGATGATTTGCCAGGATTCTTGAAGGTTGGGCAAGAAGAATTGCGAGTGAGAAACGACAGCATTCCCGGGCATTTGTAAATATATTTGTTGGAAATCTGGGGTGTAAAAGCATGGTAGTAGTCGCGCATTAATATAGTTGAGACAAAGGATGTGTGCTCCATGGAATCCCATACGGGTCTCTCAAGGAACCCCATTCAGCGGAATGAGATACAAGGCAAGAATGGAGACAAGTCCTGTTTGAATCTTTTGGACAAGGCACAACAGCTGCAAACCATATCACTGTAAATGGTGCCTTGTCTGTGGAATCCTTGCAAAATGACTTTGAGTTAGGGTGAAATTGCAGGAGTCCTCCTCATCGTTCTGTGTTGTGACAGAGGAGGATCTTTGGTAGATTTTGTCAGTATGCAAGTGTTACAACAATTTGTTCGATGTCGCATTGAGGTGACCACGTTGAGAAGGACACTGCGAATCAGAAAACTTCAAAACCCAAGGACTCCGAATTTTGGCCAAACTGCTGCATTTGTCATGTTTTGCTGTAGAAGTTTTGGCTGAGATGCCTTCAGAATCTTAGCATCGTCAAAGGGATTTGGGGCATCTCAGCAGACAACTTCCGCGTGAATGGGCCTTTCTCAATATCAACTTATAGCAACTTCACCTGGAATACGTGCCATTCTCCTCTTTGAAAAAAATCCCCAAGCTGTTTCCCTTTGCCGGTGCCGTGCTTTCATTTCCAAAGCTTTTCAATCAATTTGCATCCTAACCTCCGAGACATTTGCGAGGACTCTGGTACACGCAGCAGAATCCGAGGTGGCCAGGGTCTTTTGTGTCAATGTAATCACCGTCCTCACGATCACCATTGTTCTCAATCTTCCTCACTGTCCTCACAGTCAGCACTGTCATCATTTTTTATCATTTTTATCATTGTCAGCGCCATCATTGTCCGCGCCCTCATCATTGTCATCATTGTCATCACTGTCATCATTCTCCTCATTCTCCTCATTGTCATCACCGTCCTCACAGTCGCCACTGTCATTACTTTTATCACTTTTATCATTGTCATCACCCTTTTCACTGTCCTCACAGTCATCACCCTCATCACCGGCGTCACTGCCATTGCCATTATCACTGTCCAGTGCCAGGGCGTTATTTCCAACCTTTGTTTTCCACTCGGTTTTGTGGCCAAGACTGGTGGAAACAAGTCGCAACTTGTTGTCCGGATGACACACCTATTATGAGGGTTGTGGAGGAAGAATCCATGATACAACTGTATCCGCATCGATTGGCACTCGCAAATGCAGGTTGGTGTAGAGCAACCAGTGAAGCAATCAAGGAGATGACGCGTGCGCGTATGTTTTATGTTCAAAAAAGATCCGTCCGACATTTTTTCAACACACACATGAGAACTAGAGAATTATTGAATCGATCTAAGCAATGGGCGGCGATTTAGCCCCATAGCTTTCCATGCTCGACATTGTGTGGTTGATGTCGGCGCCACACGTTTTATGCACAGGACGAGCTCATCAATGGGTCTATCCACAAGATTCAAGCACACAGGAGAGGGTTTCAATGGGCGAATCACTTGTTGAAGGCAGTGATGCAATTATGTAGGCATAAACAAAGAAACACAGCAAAGTTCACGGAGTTGCCACTCAATTCCAAACTATGATGCCTTGCTGTCCAATCGTTACAACTTAAGTGTGTCGTCATGCCAGATACACTTGAGCATCTTGAGCATCTTGAGCATCTTCAATCTTGTAGCATTTGTTTTTTTCAGTGGATTTTTGTGGCAGCTTCCATCTCTGCCTTTGGGCAGGAGCCGCGCGTGTAAAAACACCATTCGCATGGTGAAAAGTGGCAAGGAGGAGGTGACCGACGTCAAAAGTGGCGAAACTGATCATCCCACACTGTAGGGTGGCATGTGTTTCTTCAAGACGCCTCAATCGAGAGAGGGGGTTCCAGAGATGTGTTCTGAGTTGATCCATCATCGAGCAGTGGTGTTGACAGTTGGACGAGGTTATCGCGGTCACAAATGAGGACTTAAGAAGTATATATTTAAATGAATGATACTTAAATATCTGCATATTTTCATATGTTTTTAATTGAGTTACAAGAGTTGTTTAAATGACGTCATTTGATATATCACGAGTTGGCAGACGCCGAGCACAAGTCTTCGTTGTCCACTTTTGGTGCTGCAAAAGGATGAAGAAAAGGCGGCTCCGAAAAGACCCGACTTTCAAGGCTCACGCGCGAAGTGTCATGCCATGGGCGAGGGTGAACGAAGGGAAAGAATATGGACAATGTGGACTTGGGAGAATGAAAATATGCACATGATGCTTTGTGTGGTTGAAGTTAGGGGTCTGTCGCTGACAGGTGTAAGCCCGAACCTGGAGTATCTTGGAATCAAGTGCAAGTAAATGAAGACTGGCCGACACGTCGTGCCATAAACACCACGCTTCTGAAGTTCAGCGAAAGGGATTAGTGCTTCTGACATCAGTGGGGGCACTGTAGACTACCTACTGCCTGCTTCCTACTGCCTCCTACTACTTCCTACTTTCTCTTATTACTACCCACTATCTCCTGCTATCTCCTATCCCATACTGCCTCCTGCTGCCTCGACTACTTCCTACTGCTTCTTTCTACCTCCTACTGCCTCTATACCTCCTACTAACCACCGTCTCTTACTATCTCCTACTATTTCCTACTTCCTCCTACTACCTATTATCTCCATTAGTTTAGATAGGGTTGAGGGAGATATCTGAATACTGCATAAAGTTGTGAACTGGGGCCATTGGACCTGCTTGTGACGCCCTTAGGTCCAGTGCTGGACCAACAATTCGCTCCAGTGCTGGACCAACAATTCGCTCCAGTGCTGGACCAACAATTCGCGCCTCCATCAGATGCTTGGTATGAATTTAATCCATCCAATTATTTTCTCTACGTAGCTAATATTTCCCAAATGCGTACCGAAGGGTTCTCGTTTAACGCTGGAGGTCTGGAGGTTGGAGGCGTGTTGGCCCACCGTTGCTCAAGCAACTGCAACCATCCGCGACCGTTCGCAACCGTCTGCACCGCGACCGCAGTGAGGTGGCTAGGCCTCACCGTTGGGCTGCGCTTAAGAAAATGTGATCAGGAAGGCCGATTTCCTCGCAAGTAGCATGCCCTTGTTGCGTTTTCTCACACGCGTTGCGATGGCGTTTGCGTTTTGCGCGGCAGGCGCGATATTTTAGCGTGTCGTTTTCACGTTTTTGTGCTGCTGCACTTAGCAGTTTCGGGGCAGGCGCAGCATTTTGACTTGGCGAAGGTGCTCATCATGGCAGTTCTGCGCCAACATGACCCAGGGTCAAAAGTCGGGGCAAGGGCAGCATTTTGTGAGTTGCGTCAAAAGTTAAAATGACGGAATCTTCGCAAAATTCATATTTTTTGAGCCTTGTAAGAATAGCTTCAAAAGACAACTCGTAGGAAATCCTTGATTTTGAGCTTCAAAGTATGAAAAGTGGAGGAAGTCTCGCGCGAAATGCTTTCTTGGCCTTCAGTGTCTCAAGCTGGAAGGCCGGTTTTGCGTGGCAAGCTCAATACTTGAAAAGCGTGTCAGCAGAGTAGCTAGAGTAGCTGAGGGTAGCTGAGAGGAGTATCGTAGTGTCGAATAGCTGAGAGTAGCTGTGTTGCAGCTTTCACATAGCGTCCGTTTCTGCATTCGGGTTCGTGGATTCTGTTTTGTTTTTCCCGAAAGCGGCCGCGAAGGGTTCTTTTGAGAAAAGCGTTGTCATCAAAGACTGTCTTCTAAGATTGTCATCAAAGAACTGATGGTTGTCCTTAAAGATTGTCATCAAAGACTGCCCAAAGTTCTGCTGAAGTGATGGCTGTCCTTAAAGATTGTCATCAAAGACTGCCCAAAGTTCTGCTGAAGTGATGGCTGTCTTTAAAGATTGTCATCAAAGACTGCCCAAAGTTCTGCTGAAGTGATGGCTGTCTTGAAAGACTGGAGAAAAGATTGCAAATCTTCAAAGACTAGAGAAAAGGACTAGAGAAAAGACTGCAGAGAAAGACTGCTGTCGGGGCGCAGGGATCGCACCTGTGGATTTGACAACCATCTCGTCACTTCGTGCGTGTCGGACGCTCAAAACTGTGGTAAAATGCAAATTTTTCACATATCGGAGCGACCTTTACGTCACTTCGTGCGTGTCGGGCGCTCAAAACTGTGGTAAAATGCATATTCTGGATCTGGCCGAGCAACCCTTTCGTCACTTCGTGCGTGTCGGACGTTCAAAACTGTGGTAAAATGCAAATTTTTCACATATCGGAGCGACCTTTACGTCACTTCGTGCGTGTCGGACGCTCAAAACTGTGGTAAAATGCATATTCTGGATCTGGCCGAGCAACCCTTTCGTCACTTCGTGCGTGTCGGACGCTTAAAACTGTTGTAAAATGGACGTTTTTGACCGGACTAAACCGGACCACGGTGAAAAGGTGAGGTAAAATTGAAGTTTTTGACCGGACTGAACCGGACTACCGTGGAAAACTGAGGAAAAAGCAATGTTTTTGACCGGACTGAACCGGACTACGGTAGAAAACTGTAGTAAAATGGATGTGGTGATGTTTTTGTGGTGTTGTGGTGGCGTTTTCTGTGGTGGTGTTTTTGTGGTGGTGTGGGGTTTGGTGGTGTTTTGTGGTGGTGTGGTGGTGTTTTGTGGTGTTTTCTGTGGTGGTGTTTTTGTGGCGGTGTCGGGTTTGGTGGTGTTTTTGTGGTGTTTTTGTGGTGGTGTTTTTGTGCTGGTGTGGCGGTGTTTTTGTGGTGGTGTGCTGGTGTTGTGTTTGTGGTGGTGTTTTTGTGGTGGTGGTGGTGGTTGTTTTTTTTGTGGTTGTTTTTTTGTGGTGGTGTTTTTGTGGTGTTGGTGGTGGTGTGGTGGTGTTTTTGTGCTGGTGTGGTGGCGTTTTTGTGGTGTTGTGCTGGTGTTTTGTTTGTGGTGGTGTGGTGGTGTTTTTGTGGTG
>DF244113.1:0-10427 GCA_000507305.1 Breviolum minutum Mf 1.05b.01 | reverse complement strand
TGTGGTGGTGTTTTAGTGGTGGTGTTTTAGTGGTGGTGTTTTTTTGTGGTGTTTTTTTTGTGGTGTTTTTGTGGTGTTTTTGTGGTGGTGTTTGTGTGGTGGTGTTTGTGTGGTGGTGTTTTGTGGTGGTGCTTTTGTGTTTTTGTGTTTTTGTATGTTTCTTTTTTGGGGTCGACTTTCGTCGCATTACCGAGAAGTTATGCAAAGAGTGTTGACAACACTGGTGCAAAAAGATGTCTGGTATAAAAGTTCTCCTTACACTGCTCACATCTACACTCACATCAAACATTTCCTTTATTTAACTGTCTTCATTGCTTTCGGGATATCCGGCGTCTAGTTTTTTTGGCAGTCATGATTGGAAATGGTATTTACAAGGTAAGGAAATCTTATGATCAGGCATTGGTAAAACATTCATTAGTTAATCATTAGTGGCAGGCATTTTTTGATTCCTTGAACGATCCTTCAACGACACCATGCTTCAACATTTACCTCCATAGCGGAGTGCTCCCTGGCTTTGCTACTGGGATCACAAGTGGGTACTGCATTTTTGGTTTGCTCGTTTGCCAAGTGGCTTGTAATCATGGGGCTTAATGAAGGTGTCTGCAGTTTTTCCCTCTTATATACTATAGATGTCAATGGCCACGAACGATCCCGTGAAACACCTTTCACTCCAAGGGGCATTCAGAACCATGCTATGCTATGTTTGTTGCTATGTTTGGGTTGCTTGCCGACTCCAAACGACCCATTTCATGACGCCGGGCCCATATCGCCGATGCCGAGGAGAAGTGATAGGAAGATTGCGACCCTCAATAATGGACAGGGTGCGCCGAAAGGAGTTCACACCGAAGGAGTTCTGTCAATTTGTAGTTCAGCGAAGAAAACAGATTCTATCACACAAAGCCATCCCTAGGTGCCTCAAACCATGTCGCAGAACCAAGCAAACTCTCTCAAAGCCAAAAAAGTGCAAACCGGACATCCTCTTGAAAATTAGTCGCAACAGGTGCAATTACCATGTGGAGCCCACAAAAAACATAAGCTTATGGGAAAAATATCCTGATAGCAAAGTCATGATGGTTGCGTATATATATAATAGGATGAAATCTGATTAAAAAAACTGGGTTCCAAAAGCGTCCTGCTCAACACAGGTGAGCGCCTTGCAAAGCAAACTGCACTTGGACGGCAGAGGTGCAGCGCAGGGAGTCCCATGTCAATCAAGGATTCAAGCTGAGCAAAACTGAGTAACTTAAGAGGCTCACCACGTTGCAGAGCCTTTTCCAGGCGCAGCCAGCGAGTTTCTGGAACGCGGTTTTTTTCACCGTTGGGTTTTGCTCGTTCCAGCGAACCATGCGTGGCTGGAACCCCGGCAGCTGAGTCGTTGGGCAGCACTTGGCCATTTTTGTGCACGGGTTCTGCTCGAACTGGAACTGCATCGTCGTGTCTCCGGGAAGTGTTTTAGGTTATGTGAACCCAAGCCATCCGAATCAGCTGTACAATACAATATGTGGAAAAACACCACGCCCAAGGTCTTTTCATGCCCTATTCGGTTCGCGTGGCGCTAGTCTTCATGAAGGCTGGGGCTTTAAAACACGACTGGCTGGATGAAGTTGGTGAAGTTGACGTTTTTGAAGTGTTGCTAAAAGTACATTCGTTAGTACTAAGTTTCCCCCTTCTGGACTTGCTCAAATCATACCGAATTTGACAAATCTATGCGTGTCTATGTGGACCTCGTCACTATGCCCTCAGATTGTCCTGGTTGGTTGGGTGAGAGTTGATTTTGGCCATCGATGCAAAACTCAGGGCTTTGTTCATGTCAGCCTCACAGCCCGGGGTGGCTGCGAAACACCTCCTGCATTGTCTCGTGGGGATGAAATGCACTTAGCAGTTGGGGATGCTCCATTTGTGTCTAATTGTACCATGATCTTAGCATTTGTCGCCGGCTTTGTTGCCGGTTACTTTGTTGCTTCGCCGATCAGGTCTTTTCTTCGGAGGCAATGGCAGCGTTGTTTTTCTCCAGCTCCGCCCCAACGCCCGAGTCTGACCCGAAGTGCAGTCCGCCGGAAGATGCTCGGTGTAAAGACCTTGAACTGGCCGCCGGGTTCATGGTCGAAGGGGAGAGAAGCGCAAGGATTCTGATTGGACGGAGGTGGACGATCGGCGTTCGTCAGCGGAAAAAAAACATATCCCAATACAATTCATTTGAGATGACCACTTTTAAAAAGTCATTCTTTTTCCATCCGATTTATGTCCCTTTCCAGTTCAACATAGAATTAGCACAGGTGTCGGTGTCTTGCATTTTTGTTTGGAGTTCTGCACTGACTGGTCCAGCCACTAGCTGAGGACTTGTTCGAGCGGCTGGTGCGATCTGTCACTGTGGGACTTGTATCTTTGATCGCAGAGCCAGACTTCAAACGGCGATCCAACGTAGGGAAATCAGGGGAAAGCGGAGCTCGATTTGTATTTCCCTCAAAAGATTGTTGTCCTTCCGTGATTTTCAATTCCTTTCCATTGGTTTGACCCTCATGTTTTGCTTAGAATTGCTCCAAATGGCAGTGAGGTGACGGGCCTTTTAGGCAAAGGCGTCATTTTTTGCCTTTTCTTCTGGCAGACAAAAGGGGTGGTGCGCAGAAAGCAATGGACAGAAACCAACAAACGGTGGCAACGCTTTCGATGGAAATTGAGGACGGCGAGTGCAGGGAGCCGTGAAGAAAAGGGTGGAGAAAAGACGCGCCACAAATACATGTGAAAATTCGACCCGCATCGAAAGCCTTCAAATACCAATATCAAATCTTATCAAACACAGTGTCATCAAAGCAAATAAATTCAAGCACCATGATACATCAAATACATTTTAAATACAGCGTATGCATTTTAAACAGAGGCTTCAACCCAAACCTGAAACCTGGTCCTGTCGTGGTGTCGTGGAAGGACCTGTGTTTTTTGGGTGCTTTCTTTCGTCTACACCGCCGTCTGCAACATCTACACCTGGCTCTTCGTGGCCAACGTGAGGGAGGTGTGGAAGTTGCAAGGGATGAAGTGCCGTGAGAAAGGGGTTTCCAGAACGGTGAGACACGTGAACATCAGTAGGATTTGTACATGGATACCGCTACCTTTCAATGAATCTTGTAGGCTTTATCTCCAAAAGGTAGGGCAAGTTCGAAGCAAATGCAGGTTGATGCGGAAGAATGGATGTACGGCATTCTGGGGACTTTGTTCCAGGTGCAGCTTGCTGCTTGCTTTTGCAATGCTTTTGTCATTGAAACAGATTCTGCAATCTCTATGGTTCAGTTGCGTGAAAGGTTTTGTTGCTATTTACTGTAGACTAACTGCAGATTTGTAAACTGAGTTTCTCCACTAGCATGTCAGAAGCAGGTTGTTGCACGTGATGCATGGTTTTGTCGGAAGTTGTACAGGAGCTCCTCCTTTTTCCACTGGTGATGGCTTTTCTTTTTGCGGGCATGTCGAGCTTGATATTGTGCTGCCAACCGGAATTGAGAAGGTCTGACGGGTTTCACACTGTGGTATGGATTCCTTTGCCCTTGATTCCTTTTCTTTTCTAAACATTTACTAAGGGACGAATTGGAAAAATATCGACACTCCCTGCTGTTGAATCCCACCAGTGTATCTGGGACATGGCCAAGTAGCGCCACACCCCCTGTGGGGTGGCCACCAAGCCAAGCTGAAAACAAAGGCAAACTAGCACCCATACCAAATCAGAAGACCCAATTCTTTTTGGCCTCCCCAATCTGTATTGCAAGAAAAGCAGCGCTGAGGCACCAACTTTGCCTCTAGAAATCAAAGCACATATTTATCGTCAAGCAGTCTGCGCCAGACTGGGACTTGAGCCTTACAGTACACGTTTTCTATTGTCGAAATTGGAAAAGCCCCTAGATTGAACTTGCTACAACTAGAAAAAGACTGCACAAAAAGAGGTACCCCGCTAGCCCCAACAAACAAAAAGCAAACCCTCAGTCAGGGTTCCCAATGTTTTTGTTGTCTGCCTTCACTGAACGGACGTAGCCAATGGTCCACAACATATTTGTGAGATCTAAATGGGCCAGGACTCTTTTCTGCAGAAAAAAATCACCTGCAAACCAACCACTGCTAATATCTACAGCAGTTTTTGCGTTCATCAAAACGTTAAGCAAAACCTCTTGCAAATCTGTACCTGGTCCACTTGTTTTTTTTTCATTGGCATATATCAAGCGTCAATCTCTCCAGCCTTAAGCTGGGGATGCTTCTGGCTAAACGTTTCCAACCCACTCAGCATGAATTATGCTTTCAAAATCACAAAACGACTGAGCAGTGAATATTGCAACTTTCCTGGGCCAGCTAAACTGTGACTTCCACCGCGAGCCTTGTCACCTTCATCAAATTTCCACAACACACGGCAACACTGAGTTGGACCAGTAAAGGAAGGGTTCAACACAACAACGTTCTTGGGGGACAGTCTTAATTTGCAGATGGTCTTGATACTGCAGCTCTAAACTTTGAACTTCAAAACAACATGGACCAAGATTTACAACAATGTATTTGTCAAATACGTGCCACGAGGCTTGCGCATCAGCAAAGAAAACCGGCTCGCTCTGAAAGGTGAAACGTTCCTGTCAGTGGGTCCTGCAGAGAATGCGAACATATGCATGCTGTGAAGTTAAAGTTCCTGATGAAACGCTAAAGTCATTCACTAAAGCTAGTTCCGCTTACTGCAAATGCATGGAAGCCAGCGCCACCCAAAAATCAAGAATTTATGTAAACAAAACAAACGAATGCATAATGCGTGCCACAGTCCTCCAACAATCTGTCGAAGCCAATGTTCACAAATGAAAAGGTCCCAAGCCTTCGACAAACAAACATTCAAACAGCACATGATATGATGGTGAATCTGCAACTCCGTTCCTTAGTTGAAAATGGGAATCTTTCACACCTACAACGTCGCTGTGGCTAAGCTCAACATTCATTGACCACATGTTGACACCGAATCTCAAAGAGGAAATGGGCAAACATTTTTGCATCTTGTGTTCCTCACATTGGTGTTCAGCACCAAGGCGTTTCTCAATCTCCCTATCCCCGGGCAACAATCTAAAAGATTGGAAGCCAATCGCAAAAAAAGGGAGGTACGTGGTAAACCTCTATCTCCAAAACGGTCACTTGAAAACTGCCCGCAGCTCTTTCAGAACCGCCTGTTCACCTTCAATCTTACCCTTCTGCTCAGTGGATAAGCTGGGCACCGCCAAAGCCTTGCCACATTCATCTTCCCGGCGCTTCAAAGCTTGAAGAAAATTGGGATCTCGGGAGCAGTCAATGACCAAAGGCATTCGCACACCAAACGAAGCAGTCTGCACAAGCTCACCTTGGATGGTGCCATAGGGAACATAGAGCAAGTCACCTGCATTCACCGTGGTAGTGTACAGTGAACATTCTGCAGCATACTCTTGAAGCAAAGCATTGTTCATGGATCTCAAGAAGGCGGCTTGCCTGCTTGCACTGATGGGTGAGCTTGAACCTTTGCGTTCCATGAAGCCCACAAGCTGGAGACCCTCTGTCAAAACAACTGTGCGGGTTCCTTCTGTAGTGAGGCGCACACAAGCCATCCCACCTGCTTCTCCACTGACCTTATCATAGCCCACTTCGATGCCAAAGATGGTAGGGGAAGATTGCTTCTTCAACAAGGGTCCAAAGTGATCTGCCTCTTTCAAAGCCTTGGTTTGCTTGAAGAGCTCATGCACCCGCACTGAAAAGTTGAATGCATCGCCACCTGCCCCACCATCTTGAGTGATAAGCCTTGATGCTCGGACACCCTTCTGTTCCTTCTTAGCAATATCCAAGCTAGCTTTCAATCCACCAATGTCAGGGCTCAAAGCAGGAGCTGCCTTGGCAACCCACTCAGGAGCAGCCACCACAAATGCATGTGAAAAGTCTAGCTTTTCATCCAACTGACCCATATCATATCGTGCGATCTGGTGGGCCAAGGCAGCCCCTTGGTCAAACAAAGCCACAGAGTTGACTTCTGCAGGCTTGGCAGGCGACCCTTTCATAGCAGCAGCTGCTGCCTTGGACTTTTGCCGCTTCATTTGCTCTTTGGCAGACTTCAAAGACTTTTCTGCTTTGGTTGTAGCAGCGATCAATTGGGCAAGAGGAGCTCTGACTTCATCAATCTCGGCCTTCACGTCCTGCACAAAACAATCTAAAGGGTAAAAATGAGATTGTGTTGGGACAGCCTACCATTAACACTGTTGTTTTACAAGGGATATTTATTTGATCACTCCATGCAGACTATACTTGCAGTATGCAGGGGTCCTTGGTTGGCTCTGAAATGAAGCAACAAAAATGGTCCATCATCAAAACTAGACCATACCTTTTGCAAACCCATCACAAAAAAGACTGGCGACTTGAAGGGCGAGCATACACATGCAACATACATGTAGCAAGAAAATAATATCTAAGCAAAGTGCATTGCACTGCGCAAAACCGAACAAACAAAATAGATTCAAAAGCCGATAAGCAAGCCCAGCAAAATGCAACTGTGCCTTCATGTGGTTTGGCTGGGTGCAGTGGTGGTACTTCTCCACAAGAGAATCCAAGAGGACCACTGGGCGGAGCTTCGCATAAGCCGCACAAGGCGGGCACTGACCAATCTCGACTTTCTCGGTTGCAGCCTCTTTCGCAGAACTAAGGCCTGAAAAACGAGCAATGTACTGCTTCAGCTTCTCCTCGTCCTTTGATTTGAAACAAAGATCCATGGCCTCTAACCGAATGTCCAACATCTTGATCTCGCCTGCAAAGTTGACACAGAAAGCCTCCTCCACGTCAGCTAGTATTTCAGACTTTGCCTGCTGCGTCTTCTCCAACACAGAGATGCCTTTGGTCACAAAAACCTCATGTTGCTGATTTGTAGAGCGAATTGTGGATGATACAACCCTGTCCCGCTCCACCCACACCTTGTGTTCTGAAGCCTTGTCGCCGGAATCCTGTTCATCTTCATCAGCGGCCTTCTTCTCCTCAATCTCATCGTCCTCTAACTCAACATCCTTCTGCAAGTCCAGAATGTCCACCACAAAGCCATCAGCTGAAGAAAAAGCATCTGTCCCATTGGCAACCATGGCTTGACCGACAGCCTCAAAAGCCATATCCTTGCCATGGTTCCTCAAGATCTCAGGCCGCAACTTCTCCACATCTTCATCTGTTGCTTTTTTTTTGGTATCACCTTCCATGTAGATCTCTTTCTCATGCATGTACTGGCTCCGATATGTGAGGGTGTCTGCTGTGTGAACCCAAATTCTCAATTTGCCCTCAGGCCCCATGTAGTCAAAAAGGACTTCAGGATCCTTGCGCTTGATGGCATCAACCCATTCGAGCCACTTCATCTTTGCCTCTTCCTCCCGGAGCTTGCCTCCTCTGGTTGACTGCGCATGTTCCAAATACAATTTGTCCCACATCATCTCGCCAACTTTGTCCTTCATCATACCACTGGCAGCTGTCACCCTCTCCACATACCTCATGAGACACCATGTCCCACGCTTTCGCCCACAACTGCTTTCTCCAACAGTACTTTCCGGACAATTGGCGAGATAGGACTGGATGAGGTTGTAGCACTTCTCATCATCTTGTCGGGCTTGCTTCACAAAGTTCTGCTGCTTCTCGCCTTGCCTGCCAGCCAACTTGGTAATGTTGTCCAAGGCACGCTTGCAAGGCCAACACCCTGGCCAATTTGGGGCAGCCTCCCCCGGTTGCAACTTCTTTCTGCAACCCTTGCACTTCTTCACAATCGACCTGTTCACAGCTCGGGATTTGGCTTTGGCTTTTCCCTTGGCTTTTGCAGCGGCGCTTTGTTTCTGGCCACTCTCCTGCTCCTCAACCTTTCTCTTCTTCGTTTTCTTAGGGGTCACCAAGTCACCACCTTTTTCTGCCCACTCCATGTCCAAAGAATCTAGCACAGAATCGGCTTCGGCCATTGTGGGGCAAGTTTAGGCGAACAAACGAACCGAAAAAAAGCTGCTGTAGATCTCACAAGGTCCATGAACCACAAAGAAAGCCATTACACCCACTGAAGCCACATCACAAAAAACTTGGAACATGTGCACCCCACATGCCCTCAACAAAACTTGCCTGCTTCCAGCCGCACAGGTTTGCAAGTTGCCAAAAGGCCTGTCAAGAAGAGTTTTTGGAAAGCCATAAGCAAGTCCAGGCTTGGGGGGGGCCTCCTGGCCACTTGCTTATCCCTTTTTCTGATGCATGATTTTCCAGAAACCCGGGTCTCATATTGCACTTTGGCGCCCCCTCATCCAACTTTTGTTTTCTCCGCACTGCCCCTAGAAGTCATGAGTCTGAAGTCTAAACTACATGCGATTCATCTATTCACAGGCAACCTAATCTTTGCCGACATGAAATCGCCTTAGCGGACTACAGGCTCCACTCCTCAAAACAAATCAAAACTGAAAAGCGCTTCATTCTTCAAAAAGTTCCGACTTCGGCGAAGCGTCTTGAACTTCATCTGGGGGTGGCGCTTGCACTGGTCCATTCTTCTGGGTGATTGCTAAGCCAAAAGCCAATAGCAAGCCAATGACACGGCAATGAACGGAATTCCCAATAGCTTTGGTGAGGAATGCTTTCTTTGTCATCTGGAAAAACTCATCCTCATCAAATGGAAAATCCTCCCCACCATCATGCACCAGGCTTGGAACAGGCCAGCCGAATGCAAAGAATGCTTCTTGTGGAAGCATCTCGCGACATGCTTGCTCTGACCACATCAGAGATCCAGTCAAAAACGATGGCAAAAGATCATCCGCTTTCTGTCGCACTGAGACGTTTTGCGACAAGTCATAGATGGGCACCACTTCGTCATCAGCCAATGGATGCTCCTTGAGCTGCCGTTCCCGGTGAGCTCGATAGTCCAAAAGCCTGGGCTTGGTTCCCGTGGGCAAAACACTTTCTCCTGCCCGCCTGCTGAAAGTCCCCAGCGGGATGCACACACCCCTTTTCTCTGCAACCTCTTGTAAGAATCTGCTCACACGTTCTGGCGGAGCACAAAAGAAATCATGTCCAGTGAGAGGATGATACTGTGAGCCACAGACGGCCAAGAAAGCTTCTTCTGTGAAAGGCATCTGCAGCTTGGCAGTATTTCCGTTCACAGCCCAACTGAAGTTGCGAGGCCTCTTCATAGGAACACCAACATCCAAAGGGGAAACCTGCAGCACTGATGTTGTCCACCCACTAGCTACTGGAAAAGCTTCCCCAAAAGCCTCTTCTGTGTTGAAGCGGTGGCTACACTCCTGGAAGACCATGTCAACATTGCTGTGGGCAGTGACAACCATCCAGATGGAAGCAGGAATAGCTGATTGATGAAGCCAACGACCCTGGTTTCCTTGAGGGGTGAAAGCCACGCAAACGTTGCCACCAATCTCCATGCGCAAGTCCCCAGCTTGTTTTGGGGGTGCCAATGGACAATGCTGCAAATGCCTGAAGCACCAACTTGTAGTTGAAATCTCCCCCTTGTTAACTGATTCCCTGACAATCGCGAACAATTTTTTCATGCATCTGGAGTTGATAGCATCGATTTCTTCCTTTACTTCAGCCTTTGACTTTGTTGATCGAGTTGCTGCCTGGGCTCGTGCAATCAAAGTAGTCACAATGAAAGACATTTTCTTCCGAACAGCTTCAGGAACCTGAAGGCAAATGTCCCCAAAAACATGTTCAGGGCAGAGGCTTGACTTCAAAAGAACTGCCCGGCATTGTGGGCTGATATCATGCGCACTCCAGAACTGAAATGGGCTATGATCAGTTTCACTCGGCTTGCCTGCAAGAGCGTTGAAAGCTGTAGACATCCGGTCCAGAACGTGCTCAAACGTACTCAAACCTGAAAAGGATGTTGTGATCCAAAACTTTGATCCGCCAGGAGCTAAGTGAAGAGGTAGAGATGAAGCCACAGCATATTTCGAAATCAATTTGTCTTGCAGGGCGGGCAACTCTGCTGGCCAATTGCACAACTTTTGTGGGCTAACAGTTGCCCCTTGAGACTCATCGAAATCTGTGCGCAGCCGCCTAAATTTGAAAGGTGGCTCTGCCGGCTCTGCCATACAAACTTCCGAAGAAACATACAAAAATGCTTGCTCGGGCAAATCCTCAACAGCTGCGACCCCAATGAAATCACCGCACTTGAAATCTGGTGGAAAAATGCCAAACAATGCAACGACACTCCGACAAAGTGGGAAACGCAAAAAACAAGTGAAGCATACCCAAAATGTTTTCTCACTGCTTCCATTTATTGCTGTATAGCGTCTATAGTTGCTAAATAAGCTAAATTGTGGCCTGGTGGCCTCCAAACCTAGGTTGAACCCAAAAAACGCCTCTGGACCATGTGTCCTGCCAATAACGTCCACCAGATTGTCACCTTTGGCAATCACTTCAGGAAGCTCACGCAGGCAATCCGAGTT